>MCJB01048984.1:2228-57229 GCA_002018475.1 Nicotiana obtusifolia
CAATTGCCTATAATCGATGCACATTCTCATCGTGCCATCTTTCTTTTTCACAAATAGAACCGGTGCACCCCAAGGTGACACACTAGGGCGAATGAACCCCTTATCTAGGAGTTCCTGAAGTTGCTCTTTCAACTCCTTCAACTCTGCTGGTGCCATACGATACGGTGGAATAGAGATTGGCTGAGTGCCCGGCACCAGGTCAATGCCAAAATCAATATCCCTTTCTGGTGGCATGCCCGGCAGGTCTGCAGGAAATACATCAGGAAAATCCCGCACAACTGGAACAGAATCGATGCTTGGAGTCTCAGCTCCAACATCCCTCACAAACGCTAAGTATGCAAGGCAACCCTTCCCAACCATACGCTGGGCTTTCAAGTATGATATCACCCTACTAGGAATATAATCAGTCACGCCACGCCACTCGATCCGCGGCACACCCGGCATAGCCAAAGTAACCGTCTTATCATGACAGTCTAAAATGGCACGACATGGAGATAGCCAATCCATGCCCAAGATGACATCAAAATCTACCATGCTTAGTAGCAATAGATCCACTCGGGTCTCCGGACCCCCAATAGTTACTACACACGATCGATACACACGGTCTACAACAACAGTGTCGCCCACCGGGGTAGACACATGAACAGGTGAAGCAAGAAACTCCCGGAGCGTACTCAAATAATGAGCAAAATATGAAGATACATATGAATAAGTAGAATTGGGATCAAATAATACAGAGGCATCTCTGTGGCAGACTGAAACAATACCTGTAATAACGGCATCTGAAGCACTGGCATCTGTCCTGCCTGGAATAGCATAAAATCGAGCCTGGCCACCGCCTGCTCGACCTCCCCCTCTTGGGCGGCCTCTGGCTGCCTGACCTCCGCCCCTGACTAGCTGGGCGGGTGGTGAAGTAATTGGATCAGCAGTCGAGGGTTGAACCCTCTGTTGGGACGATCTAGTACCACGATGAGGACAATACCTCCGCATGTGGCGCATCTCGCCACACTCATAACAGTTCACTGGTGCACTAGCAAATGCAATCGGCCTAGAAGGGCCCTGGGGCGACGGAGCATGAGCTGGGAGGGCGCTAAGTGATGACTGGCCCTGCTGCAATCCATAATAGCCACGACCTGCAGATGCCCCACTATACCCTGGGATGACTGATTGAACAGGCCTGAAGGAACGACCTCTACCTTGCTGGAACTGGCCTCTCGATGGAGTACCGCTGTAATTACCCGATCCTCGAGGCCTCTTAGCCTCCCTTTCCTCTCGCTCCTGACAGCGAACCGTCTCAATCTCTCGAGCTTTGTCCACCACTTCCTCGAAAGTAGCACCCAATACTCTCTACCTGGTCATAAAAATATAGAGATTATAGTTAAAGCCATCCACAAACTTCCTGATCCTTTCACGGTCAGTTGGAACCATCCATACCGCATGTCGAGCCAACTCAAAAAATTTTGACTCATATTGCGACACAGTCATATCCCCTTGTAGTAGCCATTCAAACTGTCTACGCAATTCCTCTCTGCGGGACTGCGGCACATACTTCTCCAAGAAAAGAGCGGAGAACTGCTGCCAAGTAAGGGGCGCTGCATCAACCGACCTACGCCTCTCATACGCCTCCCACCAATTAAAGGCAGCTCCCGTAAACTGAAAGGTGGTGAATGCCACACCACTAGACTCAAGAATCCTGGCTGTCCGGAGCATTCGCTGACACTTATCAAGAAAACCTTGGGCATCCTCGCCCTCAGCACCACTAAATGATGGAGGCTGGAGTCTGCCAAACCTCTCAAGGCGACGCTGCTCATCATCTGGCATAACTGGTACTATGGATTCCTGAGCTGGTGCAGCTGGCTGGGCTGGAGGTGCCCCCGGCATCTGAAGTCCCTGCACTACCTGCTCAGGCGTACGGGCAACTGGAGTCTGATTGCCTCCCCCGGCCTGTGAAGTAGTGGCGGCTGTAGTGGCTGAAATCGCCTGAGCCAGGCCAGTACAAATAGATAATATCTGGGCCAAGGTCTCCTGAAGACCTGGAATAGCGATAGGCACAGCTGGTGCCTGAACTGGTGCAACTGGAGCCTGTTCCTGAGCTGCGGCAGCTGGTGGATCAACAGATGCTGACCTCGCCGCTCTGCCTCTACCACGACCACGACCGCGTCCACGACCGCGTCCACGGCCTCTGGTGGCCTCAGTGGGTGGTACTGGTGGTCGTCCACCTCGTCCAGTAGTTCGCGGCCTCACCATCTGTGGGAGAACAGGTTAGCAGAAGTTTTAGTACTCGGATAAACAAGTTTGCACGACAAGAATTTCAAGAATATGGAATTTTCCTAAATAGGTTCCGCAGCCTCTCGAAAATAAGTACAGACGTCTCAGTACCGATCCGCAAGAATCTACGAAACCCGCTCATGACTCGTGAGACCTATGTAACCTGGCTCTGATACCAAGCTGTCACGACCCAAAATCCCAACCATGATCGTGATGGCGCCTCTCATGAAGACAAGGCCAGCCAATTCAACTAAACTTCATTCAAACAGTTAAACAATACAAAAATAATATAAGTACGGTTTAATAACAGCAATTTGCGACAAAATACAGTGAACCATCCCGACTACAGCCCGAACCGGGGTATCACAAAGTCATGAGCAACTAATGAAAATCCTAATAATAAGATTACTAATACAATATCTTGGCACAATTGTTCGAAGATACTGGAAATAATAAGATAAAAGAGATAAGGGGCTGCGGACGCCAACAGCTACCTCGTAGTCTCTGAATCACCGCTTTCACAGTAGTAATCAATGTCTCGGAGCGGAACCGATAACGCCTGAATCTGCACACATGGTGCAGGGAGTAATGTGAGTACTTCCAACTCAGTGAGTAATAATTATAAATAACAACTGAGAGTAAGGAAACACATAAGGCATACAACAATCCATAATGAAACAGTAAAACATGTAAATAATCAAGTCAATAACATGAAGTAAAAGAAAATATCATGACTGGCCAAGTCATATCTCGTGACGGCGTGTCACCCGTTCCCATGGGTACCCGGCGCTTACTGTGGGGGGTGCAGTAGCGCAATATCTCGTGACGGCGTGTCACCCGATCCATTCACATCACATCTCGTGGCGGCGTGCCACCCGATCCCACTAAAATCATTTAAAAATATCTTTTGAATTTCAAAACTGAATTTAAGAAATGAATCAAATCAGTTAGAAGACAGTGATAAATTACCCTTGAAGGGTTCACATAACCGGCACGAATCCCAAATAATACCCCTGAAGGGTTCACATAACCGGCAAGAAGCCCGAACATGGCAATCAGCACAAATCTTGATGATAACACGTAAGTTTCAATCAAATACATAGTAAAATCATCAATTGGGACGGACCAAGTCACAATCCCCGGTAGTAAACGACCCCACGCTCATTATCGAGCGCCTGCCTCACCTCCATATAGCACTATGATGTGCCATCCGGGGTTTCAAACCCTCAGAACATCATTTAAGATAATTACTCACCTCAAACCGGCTAAATCCTTAGCCCATGACGCCTTTGCCCTTCAAATTGGCCTTCACGTGCGTCGAATCTATCCAAATTCAGAACAAATACGTCACAATATGTTGAGGGAACAAAGCCCAAGCGAAAAGAATAAAAAATACCAAGAAATCACGAAATTATCAAAACCCGAGCCCCGGGCCCACTTCTCGAAGTTAAAATTTTTTCACATCAACGGGTTCCTTATCTCTCCACGAGTTCACCCATACAAAAATTATCAAATTCCGACATCGGATTGGCTTTCAAATCTTAAATTTTCGTTCTTGGAAGATTTGGAAAAAAATCTGATTTTTCTTCCATAGATTCATGGATTTATGATGTAAATGAGTATGAAATCATGATCTATGAAGGATTTATGATAAAGAACACTTACCTCCTTCAAATTTGTGGAAATCCCTCTAAAAATCGCTTCAATCCGAGCTCCAAAGCTCCAAATATGTTAATGGCCGAAACCCCCATTTTAAGAATCTGTCCAAGCAAGTCGAAATTGACATTTGAGACTTATAAATCGCATTTGACACCTGCGATTTGCCTCAGCACCAGAAAAATAGCAATTATTTTACTGATACGGAAATATCCATAACTTTCTTATACAATGTCCGAATGATGAATGGTTTATATTTCTGGAAACTAGATTCGAAGGAATACAACTTTCCATTTTTGATCATCTCCAAATTCGTTACTGATTACGAGATATAAGCTTCCAAAGCCGGTCCTGTGCAGTAGAAATTTCTGCCATGCACCCTGCCTGGAAAACAACAGCAGTACCAGTCAATTTTAATCTTTCGTAACTTTCTGTATATATGTCCAAATGATGGATGGTTTATCATTATGGAAACTAGATTCAAAGGGCTACAACTTTCATGTTTTGCACTTTTTCTGATTCCTTATAGATTGCAAGATATGAGCTTCCAAACTGGACTACACGCACCAGTTTTTTTTCTGTAATTTTTCTGCAATTTTTTTCATCTTTTCAAAAGATGAAATAGTCCGTTTAACCACCCAAAACTCACCTGAGCCATTCGGGACCCCGTCCGGATATACCAACAAGTCCTAAAATATATTACAGACTTAGTCGAGGCCTTAAATCACATCCAACAATGCTAAAAACACGAATCATATCCCAATTCAAGCCTAATGAAACTAATAAAATTCCAACTTCTACATTCGATGCCGAAACCTATCAAATCGAGTCCGATTGACCTCAAATTTTGCACACAAGTCATAAATGACATAACGGACCTATGAACTTTTTCAAAACTGGATTCCGACCCCGATATCAAAAAGTCAACCCCTCGGTCAAACTTTCCAAAAATCTTCTATTTTCCAACATTCGCCAAAATGTGTTGAATTGTCCTATGGACTTCCAATTTTAAATCCGTACATACGCCTAAGTCCGAAATCACCATACGAAGCTATAGCAACTCTCGGAATTTCATTCTGACCCTCGGATCAAAATCTCGCCTAACAACCGAAAGTCGCCAAAATACTAACTCCACCAATTCAAGCCTAATTCTACACGGGACCTCCAAAACCAATTCCGATCACACTCCTAAGTCATAAATCATCTCCCAAAACTAATCGAATCGTCGGAATTCGCATCCGAGCCCTCTAACTCATAAGTCAACATCCGGTTGACTTTTTACAACTTAAACCTTCTTGAAAGAGACTAAGTGTCTCATTTCTTACCAAATCTACTCCGAACGCAAACCATTCAACGTGATTACATAAAATACGGATAGCGAAGCATAATAAAGCAGAAATGGAGAGAACGGAGCGGTAACTCATGAGACGACTAGCTGGGTCGTCACAGATTTACTTCAAAGACTTTATGCTGCAACTATCTTTTTAAAATTTGATTCAAAATGAGTATTTTGGAAAATTCAAATAGATCCCAAGGAAAGATATAAAACTGCTTTTACGGTACCATTTGGATAATACGAACGAAATATAATGCCATGGTTTAAAAAAATGTTCCTTCCAAATTTTAAAGGATAATGAATGATATTTTAAATTATTTTTCAAAATTTATTATTGTTTATATTGATGATGTTTTAATATTTTATACTAGCATAGATCTACATTTTAAGGATCTAAATATTTTCTTTAATGTTATCAAAGAAAATGGATTAGTTTTTTCATAGACTAAATATAGCCTTTTTCAAATCAACATCCAATTTCTTGGGCACAATATCCAGCAGGGAACCGTTGTCCCTATTTAAAGATCCATACAATTTGCTGAAAAAATTTTCTGACAAAATCTTAGATAAAAACCAGCTTCAAAGATTTTTAGGATGTGTTAATTATGTATCAGATTTCATTCCAAGCCTTAGCAATTTGCTAAAACCTCTCCATGATAGGTTGAAAAAACATTCCACCTCTGTGGACTTTAGTCCACACCAACATTATCAAAGAAATCAAATTGAAAGTCAAAGTCCTTCCTTGCTTATCTCTCCCTGATCCTTCTACATTCAAAATAATTGAGACTGATGCATCAGACATTGGTTATGGTAGCATTTTAAAGTAGAAAAAAGATGACAATGAGCAAATTGTTGCATTTGCATCAAAACATTGGAATAATTCCCAACAAAATTATCCTACAATTAAAACAAAAAATTTAGCAATTGTTTTGTGCATTTTTAAATTTCAGGGTGATTTATTAAATCAAAATTTTTTGTTAAGAATTGATTGTAAAGCTGCAAAATCCGTTTTACAAAATGATGTACAAAATCTTGCTTCTAAACATATATTTGCTAGATGAGAAGCTATTTTGTCTATTTTGATTTTGATATAGAATATATCAAAGGGAGCTTAAACTGTATTCCAGATTCTATATCAAAATCAAAATTAGATAAAATAGCTTGCCATCTAGCAAATATATTTTTTGAAGCGAGATTCTGTACATCCTTTTGTACAACGGATTTCGCAGCTTTTCAATCAATTCTTAACAAAAAATTTTGATTTAATAAGTCCGCTTGAAATTTAGAAATGCACAAAATAATTGCTAAAATTTATTTTTTAATTTTAGGATAATTTTGTCGGGAATTATTTCAATGTTTTGATGCAAATGCAACAATTTGCTCCTTGTCATCTTTTTTCTGCTTTTAAAATGCCACCATAACCAATGTCTGATGCATCAGTCTCAACTATTTTGAATGTAGAAGGATCAGGGAGAGATAAGCAAGGAAGGTCTTTGACTTTCAATTTGGTTTCTTTGATATGTTGGTGTGGACTGAAGTCCACGGAGGTGGAGGTTTTTTCAACCTATCGTGGAGAGGTCTTAGCAAATTGCTAAGTCTTGGAATGAAATCTGATACATAATTAACACATCCTACAAATCTTTGAAGCTGGTTTTTATCTAAAATTTGTCAGGAAATTTGATAGCAAATTGTATAGATCTTTGAATAGGGACAATGGTTCCCTGCTGGAAATTATGCTCAAGAAATCATATTTGAAAAGACTATATTTAGTCTTTGATAATATTAATCCATTTTCTTTGATAACATTAAAGAAAACCTTTGGATGTTTAAAATGTTGATCTATGCTAGTAGAAAATACTAAAACATCATCAATATAAACAATAATAAATTTTGAAAAAGGATTTAAAATAGCATTCATTATCCTTTGAAGTCGGAAGGAGCATTTTTTAAATCAAATGGCATTACATTCCATTCGTATTTCCCAAATGGTACCGTTAAAGCATTTTTATATCTTTCCTTGGGATCTATCTGAATTTGCCAAAATCCTGATTTTAAATCAAATTTTAAAAAGATAGTTGCAACATAAAGCCTTTGAAGTAAATCCTTTTTGTTTGGAATAGAGTATCTAATCCAGAGAATTGCTTTGTTCAAAGTTTTATAATTGATGACTAATCGAGGGACACCTCATTTAATTTCAGAGTTTTTATTGACGTAAAAGGCAGCACAACTCCAAAGGGATTTGCTTGGAGAGATGATGCGTTTTTCAAGAAGATCATCTATTTCTTTTTGACAATGAATGGTTGGCTCGTAATTCATCTGGATAGGACGAACTTTTGTGGGGATGGTTTTTCATCAAAGTCAGGTTCGTAAGGGAGCCTAACAATGTGTTTCTTGCGATTCCAAAAGGCTGTAGGTAAATCAACACAAAGTTCTTCTTGGATTTTGGTTTCTAAAGTTTTTATCTTGGATTGGAGAGAAGAATCTCGAAGTTGCTGTTGTAACCTTTGGAACGCTACTTCTTCTTTAAGAAAATTGATCTGTGCTTCTTTGCTTTTATGGTAGACAAGAACTTTGCCATCAGAGGTCTATCAAAAGGAAGAAGGGTTCTACCTCCTATACGTTCGATAAGAATTCCTTGTTTTGTTACCATAAAAGGTATAGGCTCCTAGATGAAGGGAGTACCTAATATAACTGGATTAGTAAGGTCTTTTACTAATAGGAAAGAACTTAAGGCTGCCATTGGAGAATTTTCCAGGGAGGTTCTAATTTCAACATTGAAGAGTTTGAAGCTAATTCCTAGTTTCCTGCCGTTAGCAGCTCTAAGATCTTCTTTGGTTTTTTTCAAAAGATTTGGTTGGAATGAGGCCTTCTTGTATGCAGTTGAGATTTGCACCTGTATCAAATAAGGCAATGATATCCAAGGTAAAGGACTTATTGACAATTAGGATGAATCTTATATGCCATTTTCTTATGGAAATTCTGGAGAGGTGGTTGATAAAAACTTCTTGTTCAACTGATTACTTTCAGTTAGTTTGGGCTCTTCAGGTTTGGTAGAGAGTTGTTGGAGAACAAGACGATCTAATTCTTATCTAGCCTTAATTTCTCAAATTTCTTCCTTAGTTACTACCTTAGATGTTTGGGAAGGGAATCTACAGAGGATATCAGTAATATTGTAGGTATTGGCAACTTGAGGATGATTTTAAAAGACACTAGAGGAAGATGTAGAAGGCTTATCTATTGTTCGTTTGAATTGCTCGAGATAATACATCTTTTGCTCAGAGTCTCAGAGATTGCTTATTATTTCAAAAAGAAGATCTTGTTCTTTGGAGAGAACATTAATCGTAGGTTCCTCTTGACTAGACTGGGATGAAGATGATTTTGTGTCATCATCTTCGAGTTGGTTAAATTGTTGTTCAAGTTCATCATCAGCAACATCAGAAGTGTCACTATCTTCTAATAAAAGTTGTTCATATGGTTAAGAACAGATTCATCTAAATCAAGATTTCTAACTTTGTTAGAAAACCTGTAGTATTTGTCTATATGACCTGGTTTTTTGCATTTGAAGCATTTGCCAGAATTGGGAGTTTGGAAGTTTGTTGGTTTATGTTTACTGGGAAAGGTTCTGGATTTAGAAGGAAAAGGTTTGGTCTTCCTAAACTTCGGTGCAGAAGACCTATATTTTGTAATCTCCATATCCTTGGTTGTTCATCTCTTATGAAGCTTTTTACTACAAGGACAGAAACTACCTAGATCTCGAGGAGTCTGTGTTCTATCTTTGGCTAATTGTCTCAATATCTTATCATGTCAACAGATTTTGAGAGCGGCATGTTGAATGAGACTGGTAAGTCGGTCATAGGTGATTTTTTTGTAAGGAATAACATCACTAAAATGCTGTTTTTGGAGTTCTTTTTTATCTAAATCCCTAAGAGACTTAGGTAGGCTATCTAGGAATTTTTCTTTCCAATATGGGAGATTTCCATTAGGTTTTTCTTAGATTCGAGTAAGAAAGGAATCTTTATACCATCTGAAATCAGAAAGGGTTTTACACTCAAGGTTGTTAATTATCTCGGATGATCTTTCCCTAAAGATACCTGGACAACCTATGAATATTTTGATAATGGTATAAATCAGGGTGTTGGTTGAATCAGGAATGGTAAGGCCATCCTTGGGAATTGGTTCTCCCCTTGAATCAACTCGGACACTTAAGAGAATTTGGTTCTTATCTTCTTCGCTAAGATGGGTATTCCACCATCTCTTAAGTTGACCTGTGAAACCTGCTACTAAGACATGGGTAGTAAGCTGGTCAGAATAGTTATGAGAAGTTCGGTATGTAGTGGCTACCATAGTCATTTGCTGTAATTTGGCCAAAATATTGTATTCAGAACAACTATCTATGTTCCATTGATAGATATTATTGGCATTATAAATTGTTTTGCATAACATTGGGTCTTTCTTCTAAGGATACATCAGGATGGGTTGCTCTAGAATAGTAAAGTCTTTGGGGTTGACGCCAGTTGAAGGATCCTGTTCTAACAGGGGAAATTTCTAGGGGAGGATTGTCATGGAATTTTTTGAATGTGAATTGGTTCCTTGGTCAGAATCGACTTCTCGGAGAACCTATACAGAAGAATTGTTAATTGGGGTATCCCGAGCTATTAGAGTTTTCTCAATTTCTAGGATCCTACGCTGAAGGTCAGAGAACTGAGGATAGTTTTTAGCATGGTGGATCCGAAGTACCGTAGCGAAAGTTCCATGGATCTCATAAGGTTTTAATAAAGGGATTGAAGAAGTGGATGTTTCTGCTGGCTTAGAACTAGTAGATGCTGAAGGTGGTTTTGTAACTAAATATTCACCAAGAGATTGTAACTATTTGTTTGTATAATTATTTTGTTCAAAAATATTTTTAATATATTTGCCTGTAATAGCTTCATTTTTGTTTTTTAATTTGAAAGGATTAGCTACTACTGAAGTATTTGTATAACTTGTTGAAAATCCTTATGCTCGACGAAGTTGTGAGATGACTTCCTCTCCTGAGGAGCTTCTCCAAATTTTCGAAATGTTAACTGATTTAGAAAAAAAAAAAATCTAATTGGTGATATTCAGCATAAGCTTCAAACCATTCAAAGAAATTAATTTGTTCTTTTATGAAGTTTAAAGACTCATAGTAAATACTTTGGAGATTTTTCCTTTCGTCTCCTTGAAAATTCTAGAAAATCCAAGTTCTTTTGAAAATATTTTCTTGTGATAAAAATTTGCTCGAAGTTTTTCTTTATCAATTTGAAAATCTTTTTTCAAAACACCTAATTCAGCACCTAAAGCTGAGTAAGTGGGAGATTGAGGTTGTTCATAATTAACTTCTGTAGGAGGGGCCGTTTCTACAGAATATTTGGCTTATGGGATTCTAGAGTCAAAACTAACAGTGATTCTAGAAGGAAAGGAAGATACTGAATGTCTTCCAAACTGAATCTCAGACTGTGCCGAAGAGGAAGAGATAGAGGCTCTTTGGCTAAGGGACCTTTGAAAGGAGATGGCTACAGATCCGCTAGAATATTGTTGGATCTAAGAGACCGTAGTATTTTCTGATTTCTCAGCCTGAGTAGCATCTTGCAGTAACCAGTTTTGTAGTAGAGAAACTTGGCTCCAAGAAATGGGTTTTGGTATAGACAGATGAGATCTTTGTAGATCTGTTTTCAAAAGAACAAAGTCACCTTTATGGAGGGTTTTCATGCTCTAGTATTAAAGGTTGAACTCATGGCTTTATACTGTATTTTATAAATAATTGCTACCAGTAAGGATTTAGTTTTGGTTTTATAATTAGCTATTTTAACATTAAGAGTTAAAAAATCTAACATATTTCTATCTCTAAGAGATACTGTAAAATTAGGAAAACAATCATAGTAAATTGATCCACTACAGAGGGTGGTTTCTACTATTCCTAGGAGGTAATCATTGAAGTCTAAATATCTAGAATCTCTAAGATAGAGGAGTTAGACGTGTCTAGACCTTCCCTAGACAGAGGTCTAGCTGCAATCTGTACTAAACCAAAATGGAGATAATTGTATTTTTGCCTATATTTTTCTATAGACTTGGAGTTTAAAAGTTTGATTTCCTCATGATCTTATTCAAGAGGAATGGTTTGCTCAGTTGTAGAAATATGGTAATCCATGGTTATGGGCCATCGTGAAGACTTGTAAATTGTGGACTGTGGGTGTTTAGGGATCTACCAGTCATCAATTGATTCCTGCAAATCAGAAAAGCTAATTTCTTCTTTGAGTTTGAGATTGGAGGAGGATGATGAGGAGGAAGATGAAGAAGTTGGAGAATAGAACGAATTTTTTGAAGGGGAGGAGAAAGGGTGGAAGAAAGACGTGGCTTAGATCTGTAAGTAATTACAACAAAATTAACGATGATAACTTTAATGCTTCCTGTTCTTGGTTCAAGAGACTATTGGGTTTCATAAGGATAATATTCAAGTTCTTAACTCAATATTATGTAGAAAAGTTAGATATTGAATAATAATCCTTACTCAATATTATACACACACACACACACACACTACTACTACTATTATTATTTGAGAGCTGCTTTACAGTATTAATTTTTCCAATAAATTTATAGTATTTTCCAAGTCTTACTTTAAAGTATACAAACTAATTAAAAATGTAACGACTTGACCTGTCATTTTGAGTATTAGAGCTCTGTTCCACATTTGATGCTTCCGGTATGCTTATGATATTTTATGATTTGTGGGAATTGTTGATTTGGTTTCGGGAGGTTCGGAAATGAATTGGAATACTTAGTTTTATTTTTGAAGCCTTAAGTTGGAAGAGTTGACCGATGTTTGACTTCTCAGTAAACGACCCTGGATTGGTGACTTGAGAGTTCCAATAAGTCCATATGATTATTTTGGACTTGGGCTTGTGTTCGGATTCGGTGGATATTTCTAGAAGATTTTGACTCTATTTTCCAAAAGTTGATAATTTTAAAAATTTGAGAGTTTATAAGTTTGACCGATAGTTGATTTGAGGTTATCAAACTCCAATTATTGCCCTAGAACTTAGGATAGATTCGCGTTGTTATATGGAACCTATATGCAAATTTGGTTGAGAGCCAAGGTGAGTATGCATAAATTGGATGCTTGGTTGGAAGTTTAAAAGTTCTTGAACTTAGAAGTTCAACATGGGGTTTGGTCATTGATAATTAGATGTGATAGATTGGTATGTGTTGGGAGGCCTTGGGTAGGTCCATGTAGTATTTATGGACTTGTTGATATGATTGGATGGGATCTCGGGGGGCTCGGGTGAGTTTTGGACCACCCGGAGCATGTTTGCGATGGATGATTTTTGTTGATGTCTAGTGTGCATACCGAATACAGGAGTAGAATCGCATCTGCGAAGAAGGAATTTGGCCTTCGTGTTGGCGAAGGTTAAGTCGCGTTCACGAAGAGGCTGAGTCTTTGGCCTTCACATTCGCGAAAGAGCTTGTTGCGTTCGCAAAGAAGTGAGGCGGATGGCCTTCACGTTCGCGAGACTCTTGTCGCGTTCACGAAGGAGGATTTTTGGGCGTGGAAGATTGTGCTTTGCGAACGCGAAGCAATGGTTGCATTCGTGAAGGGTATTGCTGGCATGGAGTATTTTAAGTCCAATTTTGAAATTTGCCTATTTATTATATTTTGAGTTTTGGAGAACGTGAGGACGAGATTATGAAGAGGGATTTCACTACTATCTTCAAGGTAAGTAATCTACGCTTGGATTTGATTATATATCTTGATTCTCCGTGGATTTCTACCTACAATAACGACTTTTAAAGTAAAATTTGGGGTTTCAGTCTACAACGTAAGAGAGTATAATTTGAGATTTTGAGCATCGATTTGGACTTAAATTTGAAAGCTAAATACATATTTGGACTCGTGGAATTATTGGGAAACGGGATCTACACCTAGACTCGAGTTTTGACTATGTAGGCTTAAATTGATTTTTGTTGACTTTTTGGGAATTGATTAAAGATTAAAAACTTTATTTTTTAGAATTGGTTCTTATGGGTTTATTTGACTTATTTGAGTGTTATTTGGTTAGAAGTGAGCCGGTTAGAAGTGATTTATAGAGGAAAGGCAATTTTAGAGGGTTGATTTGGTTTCCAAAGGTAAGTATCTTGACTAGGCTTGGCTTGAGAAAATCTTCCTTAAAATATCGTCCTTACTTGATTATTTGCTATGTTTTGAGGGTGTTGTATAGGCATGGCGAGCATATCGAGTGCCATGGGATAGTCATGCTCGAATAGATTTCTAGGCTATTTTGTGCCTTGATTCGACTTCATATGCTATTTATGGCTTGTTATCTCTCTTATATGACTATGTGAGCTCTCTTTGTCATACTAGAAATCATGCTTAGGCCACTATTGCCTTGTTGATAAGAAATGACTATTCTTGATATGATGTTCTACCTGATTTACCTATTGTCATACTATTCACTTGCATGTATCATAGTATGTATATTTCTCATGTCCATACATTTCCTTTATATTATTTTGAGCACATATGCATATATTTTGTAGATGAAAACTCTTATATGGATTGAAGTTGAGGCATGTGAGATGTCTGTGCGATTGGTATGATTAACGTACGTGAGTTGTCCATGCCAGTGATATTATTATGAGAATGTGAGTCGTCCATGCAGTGCATGAATTTTGATTCGTCCCTCTGGATTCAGGTGATCACCCATTGTACCTTGGTCCCTGTATGTGTAGATTTGTAGGATGCTTGGAGAGTGTCAGTTGTTGAAGCGAGTCTTATTCATGCATATACATTATAGGCTCTTATACATGATATTTATAATAATGTTATATGATATATATCATCTTTATATGCTGATTCGATGAACTAATGTGAGTTTTGATCATCTCTTATCTGAAAGCATGTTATTGTCTCTTTTAGTTGTACCAGATCATATTATACATTATTTTTGCTAGATTCTATATTGTATTTATTTATGGAATGTTCTGGTTATGATAGTAAGTATCAATTGACCAATCTCGCCATTACTTCACTGAGATTAGTGTTGATACTTATTGAGTACATTCAGTTGGTTGTACTCATGCTGCACTTCGACATATTTTTGGGCAGATCTAGGTGTTGGCATGAACAGAGCTGAGGAGTTGATTATTGCAGTGCTAGGAGACTCGAGGTAGTGCATATTGTTCATCTGCAAACCTCAGAGTCACCTTCTTTTCCTATATAGAGATTGTTGTTTATTTCAGATAGTGTTGTATTTCTTCTGACTATTGTATGTCAACTCTCTTAGAGCTTATGTATTCATTGTCACCAGTTTTTGGGGGGATTGTATTATGATTTTCCGCTTGATGGTGGTGTTCTAGACGTATTTATGCTATAAATCTATTTACCCGTAAAATCATACAATTGAATTTATAAAGTGGTTTATAGACAAATAAATTGATTTGATCCCAAAATGATAAATCAATTAAATAAAAAGTAAAACTTAGCATTGAAATCAAGACAAGATAGCATACAACTTGATTCCGGGAGCAAAGCTTCCGAAGAAAGCAATAAGAATATTGATAGACAGAAAATAAAGTATTGTTTAGCTTGGAATAATGTGTAGCATTAGTTCATCAAAATGTTTTTTATTCCCTTACAATGGCTGTTGAAGTCACTATTTATAGCTATTTCTATGGAACAAGGTTCTAGGATCAAGCCCCTCTTTAATGACAATAATGAGGGCCATTGATTACTATAACGACAAGCTATGAATGCCAAAATTCTCTGTAACGAATTGTGTATTTAATACTGAGGAATATTCTTTATTGAATGTTATCTTATGGAAAATAGTCAATTGCCTTCGTTAACAATTTTCCCTTCAGGGTCTGCCCGGTGCCAACCGATGTTGTTGTCCTCGGTCTTGGTTTCCACTCGCTTTATCTTCTGTCTATTTACGGCTCTACGTGTCATTCTATCATTTGATTATTTAATGTAAACCGATTTTACCCTATACAGATAGCCCCCCTGCTTTTCGGTGGCGCATCTTTGTGTCATCGGGAAGTTGGTGAAGATTCCTTTCTTGGCGGGAAATTTTTTGAACCCTTCTGAAAAGTTTCTGACGCTTGATTAGACGCACGTCTCTCCGTATTTAATACCCCAAACACTTGTTACTCTACGATTTAGCAATATTTTTTTCAGTTCTCGAGGTAATCATGACCATGATTCTAGCTGCCTATTCCTTTACTCATACGCATCATTCTTCTTCTTTTACCCTTTGCAGTTCCACAAACTTTCTCAACTTCATTGCATTTAAATCTTTCCTGCTTTCACTCTTCTTTAATTTTCTTCTTCAAAGAACTCTTATTACCTTATGCTGATCATGGCTTCTTCTTCTTCCAAGAACTCAAGTTCTCTCATCAGAGGGGGTCTGAAGGAGAAAAAAAAACAAAGAAATCATCGTTGATGTTGACCCCCCTGCGGTGAGCACCATCATTCCGAAAAGACTCATCACAACCAAGGACTTCGAAGAGAAGTTTCCTTCTTCAAGTTCTCGAACTTGGGTTGTTGGCATATACCCTACTTCAATTCGCCCTTTTAGTATCCTTGCTGTGAAGGAGGATTGTGATTGTCATGATCTAAACATCATTGCTCACGAATTGGTGGAGCGAGTAACCTTCCCTAAGAAGGGCTTCATGTATTTCTACACGTACCTATTTACTTTGGGCGCGTTTTCTTTGAGCAGTGTAATTGACCCTATGATTTTGGAGTTGTGCCACAAATACCGGATTTGTTTAGCACAGGTGGGCCCTTTAGTGTAGAGAACAGTGGCCTGTCTATGGAGGCTGTGCCAGGAGACGAAGGAGTAGCTTATCTTGGCTCGCATGATGAATCTCTACTCCCCCAAGATTTGTGATGACCCATTTTGTGCCCCGTTTTATTTCGTTAATTGTATTATGTGAAATAAAGTTGAGTAAGTTGCACTCAAAGTAAATCGGTAGGAAAGGAGACACTTGGTCTCTTTTAAGAAAGCTTAAGTCGTAAAAGTCAACCGTAGATTGACTTATGAGTTAGAAGGTTCGGATGTGAATTCCGATTACTCGGTTATCTTCGGGAGAGGATTTATGACTTAGGAGAGTGACCGGAATATGTTTTGGAGACCCCGAACAAAACTAGGCTTGAATTGGTGAAGTTCGAATTTCCGGTTGATAGGCGAAATTTTGATCCGGAAGTCAGAACGGAATTCTGAAAGTTGATGTAGCTTCATTAAGTAATTTAAGACTTGTGTGCAAAATTTCAGGCCATTCGGACATGGTTTGGTCAGGTTCGGATCAAAAGAACGATTTAGAAATCTTTGGAGTCCGTAGGCTTGAATCTGATGCGAACTTGATCATATGATGTTGATTTTAGCGTTCCAATGGTTGGGACAAGTTTAAGTAAGATTATAGAATATGTGTTCATGTTTGGATAAAGTCCCGGGGATCTCGGATGAATTTTGAATGGTTGACGGGACTTAGTTCGTCGCTTCAGAAAGCGTTAACATCGTACCTTCAGGTATAATTAGTATAAAATTTAGGAAAAGAACTCTAAATTCAGTTTTATTTAAGGCATTAGATCTGTATCGAAATTTCGGAGCCATAGCAAAAAGAATCGTCCAAATCGGACACTGTATGAGAAAGTTAGGCTTATTTTCGTAAACGAGAAAGAGATCAGTTGACAGGTGAAGGTTCGCGACCAAAAAGCGATTCGCACATTGGAAAAGCGAATCGCGAAACCAACAATGAAGTCGCGAACTGAAGCAGAAGCTTAAGATCAGAATCGCGACGAAAAAGCGGTTCGCATAATCAAAAAGCGAACCGCGAAATCAACAAATTGGTCGCGAACACGGACAGAAACTTGAGGGACGATTTCGCGACGAGAAAGCGATTCGCTTAATTGAAAAGCGAATCGCGAAATGGACATGGGGATCGCGAAATGAGGCAGAAACTTGGACAACCTTTATGTCCAATTCGCGACGAGAATGCGGTTCGCATATCAGAAAAGCGAACCGCGAAACCCCCTTTTTGGTCGCGAAATTGCTCTGACTGGGTACTTTTTGCCCGATTTTTAACCCTCTATAAATAGGACCTAGGGTCCATTCCACACTACGGAAATACATAACTCAATACCCACGAGAGAAAACATCTTCAAACACAAAGGAATCACTACAAATCAACCCCAAAACCACATGCAAAGGAGATTTCCATGATAAATCTTGCAAAGGATTGTATCACCTTAGACATATTTGGGGCTTTAAGAAGAGGATTAAAGTGAGATTCGGAACAAATAGAGAGGGAGTCTCAAGAGAAACATCGGGTAAGTGTTCTCTATCCTAAATCCCTCTTAGATTATGATTTCCATGCTTAATCCCATTATGAATCCATGAAATTGTGAAAGAAGAACCAGGGTTTTCTTCTCAAAACTTCTAAAAATATGAAATTGGGGATTTAGGGTCAATCCGGTGTCGGAATTTGACAAACTTGATATGCATGGACTCGTGTTGTAATGGGTAATTACATTTTTGTGAATTTCGAATGATTTCGAGAAATGGGCCCCACTATCAATTTTGAGTTTAATTTCGGGATTTTACCCGTAAAGCTTGTAAATTTCAATGGAAATTGGTGTCCATTGTGGGTATTGAACGTAATGAATTGTTTATGACTAGATTTGGAGCCTTCGGACGCAAAGTGTCAAGGCAAAGGTTTGTCGGAACCTTGAATTCAATTGCAAAGCGAGGTAAGTGTCCGTTCTAGCCTTAGCTTGAGGAATTAGAAATTATATGCTACGTGCTAAATTGTTTCTCGTTGAGAACAATGTATAGGTATGGTGACGGGTACCTATACTTTGGTGTCAAACTTGACCGTGGGTCGTATGTTGATAAATGTTGCATATTAATATTATAATTGTTGAAAGATGTTTGTGATATTGCTGAGATGCAAAGACAATTATGTTTCTAATTGCCGGATGTTATCCGTGGTATTATTGTGCTACGCCTATCACACGAACTGAACATTGTGAATGTTCCTATTGATTATGGTTATGGTTACGATCTCCTCTTTCATCATAATTCAGATTGATAAACGAACTAGTTGAATAAGTAATTGTTAAAAGATAATTGGAGGTTTCGTGTCTAAGTCGTGGGTAGTGTCTTAGGAGTTCATAGGAGTCTAGAAGGGGTCCGGTGTCATAACAGTAGTGTCGTGTCTAGATTTAACGGATAGATAAACGGGTTGGGAGGTTAATCGATAGACATAGACAGTAGTGAATTATTAATATTGATTTATTTAAATATGAGTCGAGTAAGGTTTGATTATAGTTGATTTCCCCCTGGCCAGGATGGTTGTTGATGTTGTTATTTCCCTAATTTGGAGTTGATGTGATGCATTGTTCTCTTGTTGGAAATGGTTTGTGATTGCTGTGATGATGTATAAGTGGGAGCGGGTGGCACGCCTACCACAGGATAATATGTAAGTGGGAGCAGGCGTGCCACGCCTGCCACAAGAGGTTACTGTAAGTGGGTCCGGGTTGCACGCCTGCAACAAGAGGTTACTGGAGGAAAGGATGGATTGTGTTTCATATTATTTGTGTTAAAGGCCAAATGGCTATGTTCCTCCTTGAAAATTGTTGATCTGTTGTTTTCATTGATTTGATATTGCGATGCATATCTTCCTTTCTCAGTTTATTTTGTTGATGCATTTTGTTATCTGTCGTAGATGCATATATGTTTATGTCTAACAGGTAATCTGGAGTCCGGTCCTAGCCTCGTCACTACCTCGCCGAGGTTAGGCTAGACACTTACCAGCACATGGGGTCGGTTGTGCTGATACTACACTCTGCACTCTTTTGTGCAGATACCGGCGCCGCAGGTGTCGGACAGTAAAAGGACTTCCAGCTTTTGTGCGACTTCCCAGGCGACCCAAGGTAGCACTGCAGACGTTCGCAGATCTTGGCGTCCTCTGTCTACTTCTTTTAACTATTCTTCCATGTAGTTCGGAAACAGTACTTTTGTTATTTCTTTCAAGACCTTGTATGTAGTACTCTTAGACGGTCTGTGAAACTTTGATACCAGTTCTTGGGTGGTTTGTGAAAACGAGGGACTATTTAAAGTATTTTTCCGCATTTTTGTTATTAAATTATGTTTGTAAATTTATTGAATGGATTGATTATGTATGATAATGTAGTAAGCAAAGTAAATATTGGCTGGCCTAGCTTCCATTAGTAGGCGCCATCACGACTCCCGAGGGTGGGAAATCCGGGGTCGTGACAAGATTTTCCTTGAAGGAGTAATTAATTTTAGCAAACGTGGCCACCATGATTTGCTCACTAACATGGATGATGAAAATGATCGTGGATGGATGGAGCACTTTGTCATTTTTTCCACCAATGATATCATCCTGGCCACAACCCCATGTTTCCCCGAGTCCTAGACTCGTACATGTAAGTCTAAAGTCTGTCTTTTTTCTTAAAAAAGATTGTTAAATGTCGTTGCCGATCATTTTATTTTATTATTTCAGCAACTCGGTGGACATCACCAATAGTTGAAGGCTTAGACCAGTGGATTCAGAAAATTGTGGACATTACCACGCCTGAGACCTACCGATGGAAAGAACTAGCCCCCAAATATGGGTGGAAGGCCAAAATCATGGTAAGTTGACTTTTGAAACAGATTTTGTCCCCCATCTCATTTTTGCGCACAATAAAATTGGTTAACCTCTTTTTCCGTTGAATTCAGGTCTCCCGCTGGGCTCTGTTACCATTCCAGAGGAGGATGTTTTGGTCGATCCTCTGGAGGCTGCGAGGTTGTTGAAAGAGGCTTTCACCCGAACTGGCACCATCGGATATGCTTCTGGTGCAAGCGCTTCCTCTTGGAGTCCTCGGCCAGAGAGCAAGCAACCAAAAGATAGCGTTCTTCCTCTGCCGAGGGCAAGAATAAAAAGGTGAAGAAGGACGCACCCGAGCCAGCCACAGTCACTGTGGTGATTGATAATGATGGGGAAGCTAGTGATGAAGGGACTTTCTTAAAAAGGAGACAACGACCTTCATCAACTCAATAGAGTGCTCAGTCTAAAGAGCTTATTTCCCCAACCGAGGATGATGTCCAAGCACTCTAGGGAGAGTTTAACTTGATGGAGAATGCCAATTCTCCCTTTCCAGTCCCAACTGCTGCCCCCGAAACTATGATGCTAAGTACGGGGCCTCTTCCATCTTTAGTTGGTGAGAAACCAACAACCAACACTGCCTTTGTTGCAACTGCTTCTCAACCCGCAACACCATCAACTTTATCTCCTTTCACACCGGCCATACCTTTGTCACCAGCAATTGCTACATCACACCCACCGGCCGCAGACACATGAGATGAGGATGTCCCTCTTCTCCAATCCCTAGACATGGGAATTTGGGCACAACTATTCGCCCTATCCTGCAGATCCACAGAGGAGGAGGAGTGTCTCCCTCGCGGTATCTATCGAGTACCATCTACTGCCTCATGCGGTGTAACTCGCCAATTACCAGAAGTTGATGGCTTCAGAGAAAGACAAGAAGAAAATACACTCTCTTTCGGGGGAGTGTATGATAAATAATTCCATGCACAATGCAATAACGGTATGGTACATGTTCTTTTTATTGTCTGTTTCCTTTTGACGTGCTACGATAGGATCTCCAACTTGGGTTTTTGCTTCGCAGGACAACTTCCTTGCTTCCAAAGGCCTTCAGAAGTTGATCCTTGGTAAAGAAAAGATTACGTTCGAGCGGGATCAACTGTTGGCCGAGAAGGAGCAAGTTGCTGCTCACCTCCCCGTGCTGGAAGCACAAGCTACTGAAGCCGGTGAGTTGGAGTCTTAATTGCAGCAGAGCGAGCATGAAGTGTTGGTCCTTAGCCAAGAAGGCTCCCAGTTAAATGTAAAATTTCAAGAAGACAATGCTAAATGGTCTGACTTCCAAAATGTTGCGCTTGCTACTGCCGAGCGCGAGGCTGTCTCTACTGAGCGAATAAATAACTTGGAGGTTGCCTTGAATTCCAAGACTGCAGAGTCACTACTACCGAGGAGAAGCATTCCCAGATGGAGGATAAGAATAAGAGGATCATGGAACACAATAAGGTTTATATAGCCACTATCCATGATCTTGATCTAAGCCTTAGTTTCGCTAGATCCGAGCGAGATGGCCTTTCGAGCGAAGTTGATCGGCTTAAATCAGAACTCCAGTGCCGAGCAGATTCTCTCATTATTGAAAAAACATATTCTATGTATACATGAGGAGAAAAACCTTGGAAGAGGCCAAAGCGGGCGTCATTGATTTTGATGTCGAAATTGCCAAGGCCCTAGAGTTGGAGTCAACCGCTCGAAGACGCTTCCCGGCTCAGCCCGCTGCAACTGACTCTTCTGGTTCAGATTCTGATTTTTCGGGAACCGAGAAGGAACTTGATGAGGATGATTATGAAGGCCATGATCCTTGAGCCGACGTCATATCCTCCTACTTCTCCTAGGGGTGCAGACGCTTCTCTTCCCCCGAGTTCCAATAGTTTTTTGTTTTCTTTTATCCTTGTTGTTTTCGTTTCCTATTTTTGTACTTGTGCTACTTGGAATGTTTAATATATAAGAGTGCTTTTCATATAAGTATTGCGCAAATTTTACTTTTTTGTGTTGAATTATGCAAGGGTTCGGGTGCATATTTCCACGATAGCATTTGGATTTCGGGCATAAACTGTTCCAGAACCAACCCTTTACTATGAGGGTTTCATAAGAGAGGGCCCTCTTATGTTTAGGTGCTATTGAAGAGGATGTCTCTTATTCATTCCAGCACTAGCATTTGAAGTACTTGATTAACTTTCAAATGATAAAATTAATTCATCGTTTGGACTAGAAACAAGATAAAATAAAAGGACTTTATTTTATTCCTTTTATCTTCAAAAGTACATATGCACTTGTTTTGCTGTTCGAAAAGAAATTGCCATTACATGTGGCTAATTTGTACAACTTAATTCTGTGAGGCTGGCTACACAGTCCTTGGTCCCAATGAGACACTTTTGTTCTCGAATTTCGTAGTCTTGGTTTATGTGGAAATCAGATTGTTCTATTGTCATATCATCCCTCCTAGTGTTCGAATGCGAAGAATGCAAATTGGAACACTGGAAGTCTTGCTTCTTTGAGGATTCCACTAGTGAATGGTTGGATAATCTTTGGTCTGGTAACAAGCTTCGTTTCCCGTTAGGAACTTTGCTACCAAGCCAAAGATTATTTAACCACCCTCCAGTGGCTTGTAGGGAAGAGGCACTCATGAACGGTTGAATAGTCTTCAGTATGATAGCAAGTTTCGTTTCCAATTAGGAATTTTGCTATCAAGCCAAAGACTGTCTAACCATCCCGTAGTGGCTTGTCGTCTTTATGCCTTGTCATTTAAAGGTCTTATTTCCGTTGAAGACATTTTCTTTGCAGTAGGCTTTCCGTTGCTACCTCGTTGATGTGCCAGAGAATTTTGGCACATTTTGATACTAATTGCTTAGATTTTTAATTGTTTTAAATGCAATTTCCCTAGGTACTTATGTAATTTTAGTATTTTTGCAGTGTATGAGGTGTAAGGACCTAAGAGCATAGAAAAGAGTTCAAAAAGCCACAAAAAGACAAGAAAAGAGAAATAAAGCATCGCAGATGTGGATATGCTATCGCAAATACCACATGTGAGCTGCATACTTCACACCAAGATCGCAGATCAAGAAAGACTTCTGGGCAAAGTTCAACGTCAAGAATGCGGTCTCATCTGCGATCGCATAACTTGTCTGCAAGCCGCAGATTGCACACAGAGATCGCAAATCAATACAGAATCCTGGGCGAAGTTCAATGTCAAAAATGCGGTCTCTTCTGCGATTGCATAACGTGTTTGCGAGCCGCAGAAGCAACCGCAAACCAAGCATGAAGTCTACTGAGGGAAGAAAATGTGATGCAAGATGCGGACCACATTTCTGTTATGCGACAGAAATGCGATCGCATATTCAACTTCAGGGCAGATTAGTCCGAATTTTGTCTCGATTCTTGGGCCTCTATAAATAGGTCTATTAGGGTTTTGTGGGGGTTATCTTGTCAGACTTTGAAGCTAAAGTACAAGGCTTGAATATTCCTTTCTTTTGGAAGCTTTTGTGTCAAGAATCTTTCACTTTGTAAGCTTTATGACAATTAATATTCTCTTGTTTTCAGATTTTAGTATGAGTAGCTAATTTTAAATACTAAGGTTGTGGACCCTAAATGGGTGTGATGTTATTGGGTGTTTAACATTGAATATATATTTAACGGATGGTTAATATTTATTTACTTCTCATTCTTCAATTATTGTTGGTGGTTGCAAATATTAACAAGCATCGTTAAATTCTATCTTTGCTTGGGAAAGTGAGGTAGAATTTGGTAGAAGTAAATATCAAAGACTCAAGGCTTTAAACCTTGTTTAATAAAATCACTTAGGAATAAGTGGATTTTATTTGGCATAAATTAATTGTTCTTAATCACAACTCTTTTATATTTGAAAAAATCATAAAGAGGAAATACTACCTAACCATTGGAAAATATTGGGTAGTCACTTAGACATCATTTGCATATCAAAAAGAATCTTCCGTTAGAAATATATCATATTGACATCAATAGCATTACACTTCATTAATGGGGACACAACCTTGATTTCTTTAATGAAATTATTTACATTCTCAACATTGCAATTAGACTTTATTTAAGACCAAACTCAATTCATACTCTTGTTCCGGTTAACTGGATAGAATTACGACTTTAGTTGAGTAACACACTAATCAAGTAACCTTTTCACACCTATTCCCTGTGGGATTCGACCCCAACCTTATTGGGTTATTATATTTGACATCGACCGCTTACACTATTTATTAAAGTGTAATTTGAGCGTATCACTCGTTAAACTTGCCAGAAAAATCCAATTGGGATAAAAACTGAACGAAGGGAAAAAGAGTGTAGCATATACTTTCAATATAAGCGGTGCCCATAAAAAATAATACCTTTTTGAGGTAAGTCATATTCCAGTTGCTTGGCAATTTTATCCCGTCTTGATTTTCCAGTTCATATGATCCTTTTCCGGTGACAGCTGAAACTCGATTGGGGCCTTCCCACGTCGGACCAGCTTCCCTGCGTTGAGCTCTTGGGTGTTTTGATTCACCTTTCTTAAAATCAAGTATCCTACTTTGAAATAGCAGGGATTGGATCTTCTATTATAGTATCTTTCCGTTCTTTGTTTCAGGGCCACCTTCCTTATGTGCGTCATGTCCCTACGTTCGTCAAGCAGCTCCAATTTGACTAGCAATGCTTCGTTGTGTATTTCTTCGTCCGACCGAAAGTACCTCAAGGTAGGTTCTCCTACTTCCACCGGATCAAATATTCTGCTCCATATACGAGAGATAAAGGTGTCTCTCCCATGCTTGACTTGGTTATCCGGTATGCCCATAGCACTCCCGGTAATTCTTTGGGCCACTTGCCTTTGGCTGCTTCTAATCTCTTTTTGAAGTTTTGAATAATCACCTTGTTCGTTGATTCCGCTTGTCCATTTGCGCTCGGATGGAGATGTGATTCTTTTGATTTTCAAGTCCTCAAGGAATTTTGTGACCTTTGCACCTATGAACTGTGACCCTTTGTCGCAGGCTATCTCCTTCAGTATTCCGAACCGGAACATTATGTTCTCCCACAGAAAATCGACCACTTCGCGCTCGCCAATTTTCTGCTAATGACCTGCTTCAACCCACTTAGAGAAATAATTAGTTAAAATCAAAAGAAACCTTACCTTACCGTGAGACGGCGGACCGACTATGTTCATCCCCCATTTTATAAATTGTCATGGTGATAATACCAAGTGCAATAGCTCTGCTGGTTGGCGTACTAGTGGCGCATGACGTTGACACTTATCATATTTCTCAATGAACGCCTTAGCGTCTTGTTCCATCCGGGGCCAGTAGTATCTTGCCCTAACTAATTTTAACACGAGCGAGTCTGCACCTGAATGATTTCCACAGATCTCTTCGTGAAACTCTCTCATGACATAAATGGCCTCGGAGGTGCCTAAGCATCGGGCCATGGAATGACTTTCTATATAACTGTCCCCCCAGAAGCTGTAGCGAGCTGCTTTGGTGCGGAGTGCTCGGGAAGCCTTCTCCTCAAACAGTTTGCCGTGCTCAAGGTAATCGACTTTTTCATTTCTCCAGTCCCAGACCAAGTTTGTCATATTTACTTTATAATACTCGTCCACATCCAATACCAATTGCATGAGCTGTACGACCGTACCAGAATCTAATCCCTTTATTTTTGTGGACAAGCCTAGATTGGCTAGTGCGTTTGCTCCTGCGTTTTCTTCTCTTGGGATGTGGGTGATTCACCATTCCTTGAACCTTACGAGTCGAGTTTAAACTTTCACCACATACTGTTGCATGCGTTACTCTTTAGTGTCGAATCTTCCATATACTTGATTTACCACAAGTTGAGAATACCATTTGATTTCAATGACCCCGAAGTCTAGTCCCCGGGCCAGTTCATGTCTTGCAATCAAAGCCTCATACTCGGCTTCATTGTTAGTCAAAGAAACAATTTTTATGGCCTGCCTCAGGGTTTCTCCTTGAGGACGTAATTAAGACTACCCGAGCCCTGACCCTTTCATGTTGGAAGCTCCGTCTCTAAACAAGATCCAAACTCCTGATGTCGTTTTTGACACCATCACCACTTCCTTGGAGGCCAAAGGCAGTAGCCCAGGACTGAAATCGGCCACAAAGTCGGCCAAAACTTGTAATTTGATCGCAGTCTTGGGTTTATATTAGATGTCAAATTCACTCATTTTGACTGCCCCCTTGGCCAGTCGACCTGGCAATTCTGGTTTGTGAAGGACATTCCGTAGGGGAAAAGTTTTCACCACAACTATCGGGTGACATTGAAAGTAAGACCTAAGCTTTCGAGCAGCGACTATGAGTGCTAAGGCCAATTTTTCATGGTGCGGATAACGAGTTTCTGCTACTGTTAAAATTTTGCTAACATAACAGATAGGAGATTGCATACCTTCGTCTTCCCGGACTAGAACGACACTTACTACTACCTCCGAGACCGCTAATTATACTTGCAATTGTTCATTTTCCTTCGTTTTTTATAGCAAACGGAGGGCTTGATAAATACCGTTTCAAGTCTTTTAGAGCCTGTTGGCAATCTAGAGTCCATTCAAAGTTGTTCTTCTTCTTCAGAACTGAGAAGAAGTGATGGCATTTTTCCGATGACTGGAAAAAGAACCTGCTCAGAGAGGCCAGTCTTCCGCTTAGCCTTTGGACTTCTTTCACATTCGTCAGCTGGTCCGAGATGTCCTCAATGGCTTTACTCTTGTTGGGATTGACTTCGATCCCACTTTGTGACACTAGAAAACCCAAAATTTTCCCCGAACTGACTCCGAATGCACACTTTTCGGGATTAAGCTTCATGTTGTGCTTCGTCAGGATGTCAAAGGTTTCTTGGAGGTGTTTCAGATGGCCACCTACATTCAAAGACTTAAACAACATATCATCTATGTAAATTTTCATTGTTTTTCCCTATTTGTTTTTTTCAACATTTTGTTCACGAGCCTCTAATAAGTGGCTTCGACGTTCTTAAGCCCGGAAGGCATCATATTGTAGCAATATGTGCCAAAGTTCGTTATGAACGAAGTTTTTCTCTGATCCTCAGGATTCATTTTGATTTGGTTGTACCCGGAATAAGCATCGAGGAAACTCATCAACTCGTGCCCGGCCGTTGCATCAATCATTTGATCAATGTTTGACAATAGGAATAATAAGTCTTTATTATTCTTTATTGGAACTACTACTACATTAGCTAGCTAGTTGGGATACTTTAACTCCCTGATTGAACTAATATCAAGCAATCGAGTTGCCTCTTCTTTGACAAACCTGTTTCTGACCTCGGTGATCGGGCCTTCTTTTGCCTTACTGAAGGGATGCTGGGATCCAGGCTTAACTTGTACATGGCCACCTCTAGCTGGATACCTGTCATATTCGCGTGCAACCATCAAAACATCAACAATAGTTTTAAGAAATTCTATAAATCCTGACATGAGCTCGAGTTTTAATCATGTCCTCAAGTGGAACTTCTTTTCTAGGAACTTTTCGAACAATGCCACCTGTTCGAGTTCTTTCGCCGTGGATTTGGTTGGGTCAATTTCTTCCGGTACTTGGAAATACCTTGGTACCTGATAGGATTCCGACGGCTCCTCCCTTTTGTCATCTTCGTTTGATTCGGGAGGGGGTTTCAGATCCTGTAATTGCTATGCCGCATGTCCCTTCCCTTTACTACTGGAAACCGAGATTGCATTCATCTCCCTTGCCTCCGGTTGATCTCCTCTTATTTGTTTGATTCCCTTTGGAGTTGGGAATTTTAGAAGTTGATAGTATGTTGATGGCGCAACCTTCATCTTGTGTAGCCGTGGTCTGCCAAGAATAATGTTGTAGCCCATGTCGCTGTCTACTACTTCAAACAAGGTAGTTTTCATTACCCCTTCAGCGTTTGTGGGTAGCAGGATCTCCCCTCGGGTTGTCACACTTGCTAAGTTGAAATCGGCGAGGAGCTCTGTGGCTGGAATGATACTTCTGGTTAGCTTGGCTTGCTCTAACACTCTCCATTGAATGATATTAGCTTAACTTCCTGCGTCTACCAAAACACGTTTAAGTTAAAAATTTAAAACATTAAGAGAAATTACCAGGGCATCATTGTGCGGTAGGAGAAGTCCATCGACATCCTCCTTTGTGAAGGTGATATTATTCTCGGCGACTTCCCAGAGTCTTTTGCTATGGGTCACCGATACCTTCGTATTTTTTGCTGCCGAAAAGTTCAAGTCGTTAATCTCGTTCCCTCTAAAAATCATGTTGATTGTTAGTCGAGGAGGGTCTTCTCCTATCTTCGAGGTTCTGCATTATTCCGGTTGCGGCCGTAATTGTTTTTGGCTTGGTCGCTTAAGAACTCTCTGAGATGGCCATTTTTGAACAACATCACCACCTCCCCGCGCAGATATTGGCATTCCCCAGTCTGATGGTCGTTAATCCCATGATACTCGCACCACAGATTATGATCTCTTTTGATGGGATCGGATTTCGTTGGCTTCGGGAACCGTGCTTCCTTAAAGTTCCTCATTGTCAATACCAGCTCCACTACGCTGACATTTGAAATTATACTCAGACAGTCTGGGATATTTGGAACGTGATACCTCTTTATCCTACAATGACCTGTTATTCCAGCCGCAGTCAGTTCTTTTATCGGGAGCAAACCTGTTTGCAGACCAGAAACTTCTGCCGCGTCATTTGGCCCTTCCATAGGGTAAAAACCGGCCCTTAGAGGATTGTTCAACTGCGTCAAAGTCATCCTTCAACTTATCCTTGTTCTCTTCTAGATCCCGATCCTTGGTTGATGCCGGGAAATCAATCTGGTCGTCTTCTATTCTTATCTTCGATTCGTAACGGTTGTGGACATCTTCCCATGTAGTTTTCCAGAACTCGAGCAAGATTTCTTTTAGCTTCCGGGAGGCGTCGGAGCTCCTCGGGTTCAGCCTTTTAGTGAATGCCTCAGTCGCCCATTCGTCTGGTACGATCGATAGCAACATTCTTTCTTTCTGAAACCTAGTCACGAACTCCTGCAGCAATTCGAACTCTCCTTGCGGAATTCTGAATATGTCAGCCTTACGAGCCTGTACGTTTCTAGATCCGGCATGGGCCTTGATGAAAGAAACTGTGAGCATCTCGAAGGAATCTATTGATTGCTCGGGTAAAAGTTAATACCATGTCAAGGCCCATTCGTGAAGCTTTCTTCGAACTTCTTCAGCAGGCCGACTCAATCTCGTGCAGGGCTAAGTCGTTTCCTTTCACCGCCGTCGTATAAGTGGTGATGTGCTCCTGAGGATCCGAAGTCCCATCATACTTCGGCACAGCTGGCATTTTGAACCCCTTTGGAATCAACTCTAGTGCTGCACTCGATTTGACTGAAAACTGGGTGTATTTCTTTGAGTCTGCGCCTTTCAACTCTAGTAGTGCACCCGGAATTTGTTCCATTCGGGCGTTTATTTCACTCATAAACCGCATGAGCTCGGTTTTGAAATGATCATTACTTTTATTATTACTAGGCCGCTGCCGATCCACCCGGCCCGTCAAAGCTGACCTCACCCCTCGAGGTGTTGTTCTCAACCCTTTGTGCTGTTAGGTTTGCGGGAGCACCGGGAGGAACTGGACCTCTTCCATTTGCATTGTTGGAGGTACCCGACAACGCTTGCCTCAATTCTGTCATGGCATGGTCCTGCCGCGAGAGATGGCCCATGATAACCTTTTGTTGTTCTCTCAAGATCCTCACCATTTTCACAACGTCTCATCTTCAACGTTATCAGGAGTCTCTTCTCGTACGTGTCTGGGATACCACCCTCCATGAACCGGCGTGTCTACGTCCTCCCCGTTGGGAGTGTCGCTGATTGAATCCTCGTGTTGAGGCAGATTTTCCTGTGCCTCAACGTTGTGTGTGATGTTGACATTGTTATCTGCCATCTATTACCAGTTTTGCTAATAAACAAAGAATCAAACAAATTAGTAATAGATGCAAGGATCAACTTAATTATGCAACTGTCTAGGCCCTACGGTGGACGCTAAACTGTTTACCCGTAAAACGGTACAATTAAATTTATAGCGTGGTTTATAGACAAGTAAATCGATTTAATCCCAAAATGATAAATAAATTAAAAAAACTAAAAAGTAAGACTTAGCATTGAAATCGAGACAAGATAGCAGACGACCTCATTCTGGGAGCAAAGCTTCCGAAGACATCAATAAGAATATTGATAGACAGAAAATAAAGTAGTATTGAGCTTGGAATAATGTGTAGCATCAGTTTGTCAGAATTTTTATATCCCTTACAATAACTGTTGTAGTCACTATTTATAAGCTATACCTAGGGAACAAGGTTTTAGGATCAAGCCCCTCTTAAATGACTATAATGGGAGCCATTGATGTACATATAACGGCAGGCTATGAATGCCAAAATTCTTTGTAACGAATTGTGTATTTAATACTGAGAAATATTCTTCATTGAATGTTATCTGGTGTCAAATATTCATTTGCCTTCGTTAGCGATGTTCCTTTGGGGGTCTGTCCGGTGCCAACCGAAGCTGTTGTCCTCGGTCTTGGTTTTCACTCGCTTCGTCTTTCGTCTATTTCCGATTCGACGTGTCATTCTATCATTCGAGTATTTAATGCGAACCGATTTTACCCTATACAAAATCATTGTTAGACTTGTTATGTTGCTTCATTCTATTATTTATTCGGTTATTGAGTGATTGGTTCGCCTAGTCGATGCGTTAGGTATCGTCACGACCATTTGTTGGAATTTTGAATTGTGAGAAAAAAGGGAGAGGAAGTTTTCAATGTAAACTACAGTAATTGACCGTCCTAAAGTCCTCAAAAGGAGTCAACAGGATGAATGAAAGTATCAAAAAACAGCGGGACGACGTGTTTGAATGGTTTTATATGTGTGTACCAAAACTCTCTGTAGAATTCCAAAGATACAAATGTCACACCTAACACATTTGGACTATATTTGGAGTCATGCTAATCTCAACTCAGTGCTAGAGGAGCGATTTGTTTTAATAAAATTGAGTTAATGAGCAGAACTGAAGTGACATGATAAGAATATATAATTGATCCTAATTTGTTTGAGATTGTGTTATTATTGTTGTTGTCGTTATTGTGGTATTTATGTACTTAGCTCAAGTCAATTACTTTTCTCAAGTACAAAAAGATGCATTATGATAGGTAGAAGGAATTAATGCGACAATGTTCTTGTGATGGAGGTGATTAGGAGTTATTGAAACTTTTCGGTGGATTTAATATTAATTCTTAATTTCAGGTCTATAGAGAAGCAAAATTCCCTTGAGCTGTGGGAAAAGATTGAATAAAAATGAATATTCTTCTAGCTTTATGAATTTCAGACATGCTTTTGTCCCCATTGCTGGCTTCTTTAACTTTCAGAAGAAGCAAGAATTTCCTATTCGGTCTAATTCTGGAAAACAATAAGCAAAACTAAAAGAAATCTGGTCCTATAACTCTACTACATTTTCCTCCATAGGAAAGAAAACTAAAGGCATTTTCTGGTACCTGAGCTGAGGGTGCAGGGAGATGTACCCCGACAAAATAAAAGAATGAAAGGCCGCTTTGCGTTGGATGCTCTTTAACCATGATGTCTCTGTCGTTGTCTGGGAGAGCGTTGAAGCTTGCTTCTTCTCCAGAGCATTATTTGATCTCTCATAATTCTTCTAAACGCCTATGATCGTTTCTATCTATGCAATACAATGAAGTTCTATCTACTTAGCTATTATTATTTACATGACTGAAACAGAATTTGAGCCAGTGTTGGATTCTTTTGCTGTGCCTAATTCCAGCATATCTGCTGCTGCAGATTGAGGCTTGACAGAAGTATCTAAGTTGTGATGATTCCCTTCATGTCGTGCTTCGAAAGACCACACGAGGACTAACACTACCATTACAACTGAGAGGAAAACAAGTCCTCCCCATACCAAATGCGCGCTTTTCTTCAATGGTTTGCAATGTTTGTCAATGATATCGCCGAATGCATTAAATACTGTGTCGCACTGAGTTAGGTTCTCCATTCCAGGGTAGACGTCGAGGATTTTCTGGAGAGCAATTGTGTATGCCTCCACATTGTTGAAATCTCTAGGGGAAACCATCACTCCTCCCTTGCAGTTTGGATCAGTGCATGTCAACATCCTTAAGAACTTTATCAAAGAAAAGGAGGGTTCAGATCAAAGGTAATGGAGAACTAACTCATGATGCTGATTATGGGGCCAATTTCATGTATAATCACTGAATTCTATTCGTAGAGTCACAAAACTATTTTGTCACATTAATGTAACTGACACTTATCTACCACGTATAACGGTAGAGTCATAAAATAAATTTTTTTTTCATGTTAAATTATACTTTATCCAATATAATATTAAAATTACAAACTTTTATCTGCTATAACGATAAAGTCACCTTAATGGGTAGGTTTGTTTTAGTAATAGTACTGGGCAAAGTTTACTAACATTATTATTGCTATAGTAAGTAAAGTTAAATTATTTTAGTATGACACGACAAAATTTGTGATTTTACTGTTATAGTAGTGGATAAAGTTCAGCAATTATACGTAAAATCATTGGCCTTTTTGTACTTACCCCAGGGAGATCCCCTACACGAATTGTAGTAGAAGAACAGTTTCGTGGCTGGTAGTTGTATTCTGGTGGACCGGAGAAAGGATTGCAGATTTGTGCAACATTTCCATAATCTGTAGATAACCTTTGGTTCACCTGCAGTCATCCAACAATATTGATAAATACGATGGGATCTTTATTCACTCATACAACAAAAGAGTTACCAAAGGAAAACTGAAGAATTAGCTAGGCCTTGGTAAGTGTTCAGTCATGGCCTAATTCCAGCTTTAGTCCACATTTGATAGCGAAATCAAGAATGTTATGTATAAGAAATTTAATATTTAAGTTATAGGTTTTGATTCTTTCCTCCAAATATATATAATTGCCTTTCTGCCCTCGCGCGTTCCAATGTCATAATCAATTTAGGTTGCAATAACTTAAAGAGAGAAGCAAGGATGTAGCCAGGTAGATCCAAGGGTACTTAGGCGAGGGGGCAGCCAGTGAAGGAGCCATAAGGGGACTCAAGGAAAAAATTGCTACCCCTTGTGATTAAACCATGCGTGCAAATTAAAGCAAATTTGCAGCCACCTTTGCTACGACAATGGAAGCTTTCTTTATGTCAAGGGCATTGAAAGATTTTTATATATATATATATATATACACGCGCACGCGTGGCTTGATCTGATCTATTATATTTTGAATTTAATTAGACCTTTTGTCAATGTAAATCTGCCCAGGAAGGGAGCGGGTAAGTATTTGTCAAATTTCATTCATTTTGCTTGGTGCCATTCGTTGAAGGAATATTAACCCCCTTTTTTTTTAATAAATAAAATGTTAAAAGTGTTGACTTTTGGTGATGAGGTGAGACAAATCGGATTAAAACCCATAAATAATGGAGAATGGATTTTAAAGTTTACCTCGTTAACTATTCGATGTACCCCTTCACTGACATCATAAAGGACTGATTCAGCTGAAACCAATTCATCGCAGGGAAGAATTGAGCTCAAACTGCTGTTGTAGGGATCTGACTGGAAATTTTCTAGTGCAGTGCATGTATCTCCAGCAAAGCTGCAAAAATCATTTTCTATAATTAATTAGAATCCAAAGTAAATACAGTTTGGTAATGAAATAAATATATATATATCAGCTAACAATTGGATGAGAATAGTTTTCTTACTTGTCTAAGAAGTAATAAATGCCAAAAAGAAACCAACATAGAGTTGTAAAAATCCAACACAATGTAATGAGCCTGCATTCAATCAGAAGAATGTATCAGAAGTTTGTACACTGCTGTTTTTTGTAATAGTGTCTTTTAGATTTTGACATCACATACTTACAAGTTAAGGGTTCTTCTAAATTTGAGTATCCCAAATACTGCAATTAAAAATATCACACCGTTAGTCAGTGTACTTGACCAATGCAAAAATATAAAAAGATCAAACTAGAATATAGAGTTTACCTGATAGGGAAATTACAGCAACCAAGTTTAGAGAAATAACCACTGCAGTCACTATGTACCTGTGCGCGTATCCGGATTATTTGAGCAGTAAATTCCGAATACTGAATGATTAAACAAAGGAGAGAGACTTACACTATCTTGAGAAGTTTGTCGATTAATCGCCTATTTTTTCTGGCTTCCCTATGTATATCATCAGCCTGTCTGTCAAGGCTTTTAGAGGTAGGAATCAAGAAGTCAGCAGCTTCTTTACCTAAATCAGTCCCTTCTAAGCCATTATTCATCTCTCTCATGGCTTCAGTTGTAGTGTAAATGGTCTCTGATGCCCCATCTGCTGTATCTATGATAATGTCCACTACTGTATCAGTTCTTGAATGAAACTTTGCGTTCCCTCCTAGAACAAGGCCTGTTGCTGTTCTGTGAAAATTGTATAAGGTGTTTCAGTTGCTTGAACCTTTCATAGTAGTACCAATAGTATTCAAGAAATAAACCATCCTTTGGAGAATGGCTTTTTCTTATTATTCTCTCTCTCTAGTACCATTCGGAATTCAGAGTTCAAATATTTTAAATTGTTTATTATTGTGACTTATAGTAATTCTTCGGTGATTTTTAAATATATAAATTTTATTTAAAAAATGTGAAGATTCTAATCAAATTAACTCTCGAAATCTAAATTGTCTCACATAAATTAACTCAACTTTATCCACTGTAACAGTAAAAACACATGTTATTTTTTATCATATTAAAATAACTCTTTAATTAATTCACCTGCCATAATAGCAACATAACACCACTATAATTATAAAGTCGCTTTGATGGATGTTGTTATAGTTGGTAAAATTTAGTAACTTACTATTATAGTTGGTAAAATTTCATAACTTTACTGTTATAATAGGTAAATTGCAAATCTAGGTAAATTGCAAATCTTTTTAGCATGACAAAAATTAGTTTGTGACTTTACTATTACAGTAAATAATGTTCCGGGGCCGTACCCTTCTATACACACATTTTAAGCCCCTGAGGCAAAGAAAATTGTGAAGTAACTTACATGGCTAAAATTGTCAAGAAAATAGCTGAGAGAATAAGCCAGAGATAATAGTGCTCATTATGACAAGTTGGTCTCTTTTTGAGCTTTCTGTTCTTTCTTTTGCAGCAAAAAGTTGAAGCAAGAAGACATAGTCCATATCCTAAGCCGAACAAGAGCCACACCACAGCAATGGCATAGCCATATATACCTGTAAAGATGGTTGACTGCACCAAATATTAAAATTTAGTTTCTTGAAATAACTTTGTTTCCTACGTGATCCAATCTTCTAAGTTTCGTAGCTAATATCTCGAAATTTAACAAAGTTATTCACATAAGAATAAAAATGATGTACTAATAATTAATACTTATAAGTGAAATGACCACAATTAGAAAATAATATTCCTATTATGTTTTTATCATAGGGATAAATGTAGTTACACTCCAATAATGTTTCTCCGTAATGTCATATCCTCCTCTATATTTCTTGAAGTTGTCCAAAGGATCAATCCTCACAGTATCATCTGATTGCTGCATGGATCCTGACTTTCTCTCTATTTCAACCAATTCATTTTCTGCAAAATTAAAAAATCATTTTTGCACAAAAAGTTAGAAAGAAAATAAAATATATAAAAGTCAGGAATGATTAATACACTTTCAGCTAGCTAGGACATAAGTTGCAAAAATGAACAACGTTTAATTGATATGCAAGGTTTGCAATACCGCCGTTAGATATTTCCAAATTCTCGTATTCCTAATTTTATGATGATAAATGATAATATTTACCAATGGGAAAAGTAGCCTAAGGTTTTGAATATTTATTTACATCTCAGTATCGTGCGATTAAAATGTTATTACAGGTCTTTTTCAGATGTCACAAAATGTTTAATTATATGTAAAAAAATCACTGTCACTGAGTTTTAATTATTGTAAAAAAAGTTTATGCTTTATACATTTTAAAAATATTTACATTATTAGATTATTTATAAAGTAATCACAAATAAACCGGTATGATAAAAATTAGTAAGTAATCTGAAATAACAGTAAATAATCTGATATAATGTGTTAAACTACATCGACAATGTAATATTATACTATCAGTATAAATAACATAAATCCTTTTAAATATATGTCTGTATTGTTGAAAATTGCAAAAAGAAATGTTTTTTTAAAATTTAAATCTTATAAACTAACCAAATTGACATATATTGTTGAAAGGAAGGAGCAAGTTCAAAATTGATGAAAACCTAACCATCTCTTCTTTTCTTTTTTGTAGCAATCAAGGTAAACTGTAGCCCCAATCTACTATCATCTTCTCTTTCCTTTCAATTTATGTGACTCTTTTGATTTGGCATATTTTTTTATTATTCTTTTTTGAAATTTATAGTTTTAAATATATTCTAATATTTATGTGATTATAAAACATTTAAAATTTATAGTATTAAATATTCTATAATATCTTTGTGACTATAAAAAGGTTCTCACCTGGTTTTATTATTTGTCCATCAAGACTACTCAAGTTGAAGGAAATGAGGATAGCAACCAGTAGTAGGGATATCGCCACTTTCCTCCTTTGCATCCATTCCATCTTCTAACTTCTAACCTATCAACTGCCAATTAACCATTTATTGCGACAAAGACTAATTAATTTGACTTTTACTCGAAAGAGAATTTTCTGAATAATTTGCTTCAAGAAACACGCAGACAAACAAAAAGAGAGGGGAAAAAAAAAACAAGAGCTGGAGCACGTCACTTGTGATACTAAACTGGGTTTCTAAAGATGGAAAGTATTTCTTATATAAGAATAATAATGATATGATCGCTCTTAATACAAAAAATATATTATAACAATTCTAATATTAGAATAAGCTACAACTGGAAAACCAAATATGGATATGTCTTTACAACATATCCGCCGTGTTGCGGTAAATTAAATAAAACTAGAGTACATAGTAGATTACAATGATAAATGAACATTATACTGAAAAATAATGGCTAGAAAAGAAAAGAAGAAAATAAAGAAAGGAAAATGAAATTGTAGCATCATTAATTCCTTCTCTAGCTGCTCATAGGACAGATACTAATACATAAACACTATAATAAAATCTTGAAAGCTAGCTAACAAGAGATAGGAAGGGAGAGGGGAAAGAGGGAGTTATCAAAAAACCAAAAAGGAATTTAGAATTTAAACTCCTATTCAGGCAAGAAATAAATATTTTCAGACTTATTCATAAAGGAGAAGGATATTTGGAGTTTTTAAGTCATTATCTTCACGTACGAGCTACATGTTAACCGAAATTTTCAACCATTTTAGAGTAAGTTTGATGTCCAAGTAATCTTTGAAAATAGTCAATCAGAATCCTCTAAATAAGACGAGACAACAAAACAAGAAAAACAAAAAAAATCTAAGAAAGAATTGTCACCTGAGAAGCAAAAACTCTATGTCTGGCTTCTTCTTCTTCTTCAGCTGGCACTAAGTAGTTTCGTCTATACACAACTCAAGGAGATAGCCAAGCTTCTTGTTTTTTGAAGGTGAAGATGATATATAAATATTTAACTTGCAATATTAGAAAATTCTTCATATCGGTCCAAGGATAGAAACTTTTCTAGATAGCTTCTTCTGTATAGAAAAGGGAAAGTTCAGTTTCACACGAAGAAAAAGGATCAGGAGAACAGATAGTCTTTTATTTCTTTATTAAATAAACAGCAGCCTCTCTATCTTCAACCCCCTTTTCTCGACTTTGAATAAGAAACATATCGAGAAAGTTTAGAACTTTCAAAGTAATTTCCCCCTTTTGCTGCTCCGAAAACCGCTTTAAAAAAGGTTATAATTTTATTTAAAAATAATTAAGTAATAATAATAAATAAGTTTTAAAACGAAAAAAAAATAAACATGGATAAAAGCATCCCTAATCCGTCCATAAAACATTTATATATGATGCTTATACAGAAGGGATTGGTTACTTATCAATTACTAGCTAGTTTGACAAAAACTTCTTAATTAGTTCCTATCCCTATATTAATTATAATTCCCAGATTCAATATATATTATATTTTTTCCCTTTTAAAATGTTGAAAAATAAATTCTAATATTTTTTAATATATTTTCATTAATGGCAATCTCTTAATCATGACATGAAAGGTTTATGAGCACAAGATTCTAGTGATAATTTTCGTGTGTACATATATATATATATATATATATATATATATCTTATTGCAATAAAAATATAAAATTTTGTACTTAATCAAACATTAATACATAAAATGAAACAGGTAGAGTAATGTTTTCTGAATGTCTATTTCTTCATTTAAGAAAAATACCAAATTCAATTCTTTCCATTAGCTAGTCAAAAAGGAACAAAGTCATTTCATGGTCAAAGGAATGACCTTTTTGACATGGGCTACGTTCAAAACTTATTGTTAGTTTATCTTTTGGATTTTAAGTTATATATCTTTACGGGCGAAAACGAGCTCATGGAACGTCTTGATTTTCGATGAAGTAAAGGAAGCAAGAGACATGATGGTAAGAAATCGAAATCGAGACAAGGAACCCCTCGAGCCGGGGCCCGGGCAAAATGCCTGCCCTCGGGAGTATTGGGGCTATGACCCCCAGGTTCGATTCCAATCTCAAAGGCCTCGGAGAGCATTACCAGATAATCGAGCACGACCAACAAAAGGCCGTGATATCCGTGACCAGCCGGATGTCATGGCATGAATCTCGGCACGTATCGGCAGAGAACCGGTGATTAGTTAAACAGAAGATTTTTACCTTTTATGGAATTGTACTTAAGGGTAAAACTCCCCTACTATATAAAGGGGAGTCTGATTAGTCGTTAGAAATATTATAATACGCACATCAAGGCAATATACTCTTATTTTCTCTATTATTCAAAGTTCTTATTTTTGTTCGTCAAATCATTAGTAACGTGAGCCCGGGATCGAAGGCATGCATTTCATTAAGCTGTTACTAAGTACGGGATCACTCCTCTTTATTGATTTGACAATTCATTATGTCCTTTATCTGTTTAATTAACGTAATTTATCATTTGTATTGAATTAACCCATGTACCCTTAAAATCACTTACAAATTTAATTATTATCCATTTTTTAGGGTAAACAGTTTGGTGCCCACCATGGAGCTAAGGATAATAGTGGCAATTCGATAAAATTTCCATAACACACTCTATTTTACACTTGTTCTTGAGCTTTTAATTTCAGGTCAAAACTAAAAATGTCGAACTCCCAATCTGCCCATTTGAACGTGGATGCTGAGTCCGGCCACCATGGCAAGAACAATAACGTGGTGCCCAACAACGAGGTGCCCCCTGCTGACCCCAATGGAGTCCCAGCCACTAATCCGATCGATAGTAACTCACACATAGCTATCGAGGCAAACATGCCTATGACCCCGAAAACAACATTCGTGGGGGAGCCCGGTCGATATCCCGGTATACACGCGACGGCGAAGGTGATGTGATCAACTTGCGTGTGATCTTCGAAATGCTACAGGCTCAATAGGCAGCGATAGCCCAGTTGCAGAACCAAAGCCGCGCCCCCAGCAGAGCTGAGCCCGAAACGTCCTGGGAAAATGCCCGTAGAAATGAACCGGCCACAGAAAGGCCGGGTGGAGCAGAACCCGGGACCAACCCCGAGATAATAAAGATGCTTGAGGAACTGACAAAACGGGTGGAATCAGGAGAAAAGAAAATTGAAGCCAATGACAAAAAAGTAAAGACCTATAACTCCAAGGTAGATCAAATCCCGGGAGCGGCACCGATACTGAAGGGCGTGAATTCCAAGAAATTTGTCCAAAAACCTTTCCCTTCGAGCGCAGCTCCGAAGCCGATCCTAAAGAAGTTCCGTATGCCCAAAATTCTAATGTACAATGGGACAACCGATCCAAACGAACATGTGACCTCTTATACATGCGCCATCAAGGGAACCGACTTGGAGGATGACGAAATCGAATCCGTTATGCTGAAAATGTTCGGAGAGACCTTATCGGAAGGAGCTATGATATAGTATCACGACTTACCTCCTAATTCTATTGACTCGTTTGCTATGATTGCAGATGCCTTTGGAAAAGCGCACGCTAGGGCCATCAAGGTCGAGACCAGGAAATCAGACCATAACGAGATGCTCAGGGAATTTGTATTGAGGTTTCAAATGGAACAGATGGACCTGCCTCCGGTTGCAGATGATTGGACCGTTTGGGCCTTCACCCAACGAATCAATCCCCGAAGCTCATTGGCTTCATAACAGTTAAAGAAAAATTTGATAGAATACCCGGCAGTAACTTGGGCCGACGTCCATAACCGGTACCAATCAAAAATTAGGGTCGAAGACGATCAGCTCGGGGCCTCTTCGGGGTCCGTTTATCCCGTCAGAGCTGGTGACAAATTCAAAAGAGACATTGATCACGAACCAAGATCGAATAGAAACCGGTATCAACCATACAATGGAGATCGAAGGGGTAATGGGTCCTGACGCAACACTGTGAGAAGTGAAAGAAGGAGAGACCGAGGTCATATTAACCGGAGACTTATGAGCAAAAGCAGTTTTGACAGACCCATCGGGTCTAAGGAAGCACCAAGGTTATCGGAGTACAACTTCAACGTCGACGCAGTCGCCATCATATTAGCCATCGGACACATCAAAGATACTAAGTGGCCTCGACCATTGCAATCCGATCATGCACAAAGGGATCCCAACCTAATGTGTAAATATCATGGCACTCACGACCACAGAGCCGATGACTGATGCCAACTGAGAGAGGAAGTAGCTCGGTTATTCAACAACGGACACCTCCGAGAGTTTCTGAGTGATCGAGCCAAAAATCACTTTAGGAATAAGGACTCCAACAAGCAGATTGAGCAAGAGGAACCTCAGCACGTCATTAACATGATCATTATTGGGGTTGACATCCCCCAGGGCCGATGTTAAAGCCCACTAAAGTGTCCATTACAAGGGAAAAACGGACTCGAGATTATGTAACGGAGGGGACCGTATCTTTCAATGACGAGGAAGCTGAAGGCATCGTACAACCATACAACTATGCACTGGTAATATTTGTACTCATAAATAAATCTCGAGTTAAGCGTGTGTTGATTGATCCAGGTAGCTCGGCCAATATCATCAGATCGAGGGTCGTGGAACAGCTGGGTCTACAAGACCAAATTGTGCCTACAATCTGAGTTTTAAATGGGTTTAACATGGCATGTGAGACCACTAAAGGGGAGATAACCCTGTCGTTAAACACTGCCAGAACCGTTCAGGAAACAAAGTTCTACGTGATCGAAGGAGATATGAGATACAACGCTCTATTTGGGAGGCCATGGATTCACAACATGAGGGCAGTACCCTCGACACTACATCAGGCGTTGAAATTCCCTACACCGGGAGGGATCAAAATGGTTTACGGAGAGAAGCCGGCTGCTAAAGAAATGTTCGCGATTGATGAAGTGGTGCCAATATCCGCGCTCTCGACATCGAAGAACCTGAGTTCGGTCACCAAGGAAGAAACCAAATGGCAATCACCGACACCAGCCCCGATCGAACCAGAAAAGCAGGGGACGAGCGAGGATGACGATTACGGAGTCCTTAGGTCTTTCATAGCCCCTGACAATTTTGATGCCATGAAGTCAACGGTTGAGGAGCTGGAGAAAGTCATATTGATCGAGCACCTTCCCGATAGGAAGGTATACCTTGGCACGGGGCTTACCCTCGAGCTCAGGAAAAAGCTCATTGAATTTCTTACAGCTAACATAGATTGTTTTGCTTTGTCCCATCTTTACATGACAGGGATCCCCCCAGAAATTACTACTCACAAGTTGAGCTTAGATCCGAAGTTTCACCCAGTTAAACAGAAGAGGAGGCCTCTATCCGAAGTCAAGCACGCATTCATCAAAGATGAGGTATCCAAACTCCTTAAAATAGGTTCCATTCGGGAAGTTAAATACCTGGACTGGTTAGCAAACGTAGTGGTAGTTCCTAAAAAGAGAAATAAATTAAGAATGTGTGTAGACACAAATACTTGAACAAGGCATGCCTTAAGGGCTCTTTTTCTTTTCCTAACTTCGATCGCATGATCGATGCGACAGCCGGCCACGAGATACTCAGCTTTCTCGACGCCTATTCCGGGTACAACCAGATCTAGATGGATCTAGGAGATTAGGAAAGACTTCCTTCATCATTAAATACTACACCTATTGTTATAACGTAATGCCATTTAGACTAAAAAATGCTGGTGACACTTACCAACGCTTAGTAAATCGAATGTTTGAAGAGAAAAAGGAAAAATCAGTGGAGGTTTACATTGAAGAAATGTTAGTTAAGTCCCTGCGAGTAGAGAACCACTTGAAACATTTGCAGGAAACCTTCAACGTACTGAGGGAATACAATATGAAGTTGAACCAGGAGAAATGCGTAATCGGAGTCGGGTCGGGAAAGTTCCTTGGATTCACGGTGTCCAACCGGGGGATCGAGATCAATCCAGACAAGATCAAGGCCGTAAAAGACATCACCGTGGTGGACAATGTCAAGGCCGTTCAAAGACTAACCGGGCGTATAGCCGCCTTGGGTCGATTCATTTCAAGGTCCTCCAATAAGAGCAGTCGGTTCTTCTCGTTATTGAAAAAGAAGATTAACTTCTCGTGGACCCCCGAATGCTAGTAAGCTTTGGAAGAACTCAAACGGTACCTTTCGAGTCTGCCTTTACTTCATACTCTAAAGGTAGACGAGCAGTTGTACCTGTACTTAGCGGTATCCGAGATAGTAGTAAGTGGAGTCTTAGTCCGGGAAGAAGAAGGTATGCAATTCCCTATATATTATATTAGTAGGACTCTAGGCGAGGCCGAAACGAGGTATCCTCACCAGGAGCAATTGGCGCTCGCTTTGCTAAGTGCCTCCAGAAAGTTAAGTCCATATTTCAATGCCATCCCATACATGTCGTGACTACTTATCCATTGAGGAACATAATGCACAAACCCGAGCTCTCAGGACGATTGGCCAAATGGACCGTAGAAATTAGTGGGTACAATATTGAATATCGACCCCGAACCGCAATCAAGTCTCAAATTTTGGCAGACTTCGTGGCCGATTTTACGGCGGCCTTAATACCCGAGGTCGAAAAGGAATTTTTGTTAACCTCAAGGACCTCCTGAGGGATATGGACCCTCTTTACATATGGATCTTCGAACGCAAAGGGTTCCGGACTCGGCATCATGTTGAAGCCGCCCACGGGTAACGTAGTTAGGCAATCTACTAAAACTGTAAAATTGACTAATAATGAGGTCGAGTATGAGGCCGTGATTGCAGGTCTCGAACAGGCTAAAAGCATGGGGGTCGAGGTGATCAAAGATAAATGCAATTCCCTCCTTGTGGTGAATCAAGTCAATGGGACGTTCGAAGTGAAAGAGGAACAAATGCAAAGATACTTGGATAAACTACAGGTAACACTACATTGATTCAAGGAGTGGACCCTACAAAATATACCCCGGGATCAAAACAAGGAAGCCGATGTTCTAGCTAACTTTGGGTCGTCGGTTAATGACGATGAGTTCAGCTCGGGAACGGTCGTACAACTCATGAAATCGGTAGTGAAGAAGGCCATGCCAAGATAAACTCGATAAGCTTAACCTGGGACTGGAGAAACAAGTATATAGATTACCTGAAGATTGGGAAGCTACCCTCGGACCCTAAAGAATCGAGAGCTCTGCACACGAAGGCGGCCAGGTTCACCCTGTCCGAAGATAACACCCTATTCAGGAGAACGTTCGATGGCCCACTCTCCATATGTCTAGGATCGGGAGACATCGAGTATGTCTTGAGGGAAGTTCACGAAGGCACTTGCGGGAACCATTTGGGTGCCAAATCGTTGGTTCGTAAGATAATCAGAGTCCTCTACTGCTGGATCGACATGGAGAAAGATGCGAAGGAGTTCATACGGAAATGCGACAGATGTTAGAGGCATGCATCGATGATCCATCAGCCCCGGGAGCTACTGCATTCGGTCTTGTCACCTTGGCCATTCATGAAATGGGGAATAAACATCGTCGGTCCCCTGCCATGGGTACCCGGTAAGGCTCAATTTATATTATTTATGATTGACTATTTTTCTAACTGGGTTGAAGCTCATCATTTGAGAAAGTCAGAGAGAAAAAAGTTATTGATTTTTCGGGACCACATAATATGTCGGTTCTGAATGACGGCATCGTATGTGACAACAAGAAGCAGTTCACTGGCAGTAAGGTAAGCAAAATTTTCAAGGACCATAAGATCAAAAGGATCCTATCAACAACCTATCACCCTAGTGGGAACGGGCATGCAGAGTCTACAAACAAGAACATACTCCAAAATCTTAAGAAGGTATTGATCGATTCCAAAGGAATATGGAAGGAAATTTTGCCCGAAGTCCTTTAGGCATACCGTACGACCTCAAAATCTAGTATCAGGGCCACCCCATTTTCGTTGGTCTACGATGCCGAAGCACTAATACTGGTCGAGGTAGGAGAGCCGAGTTTCAGGTTCCGATATGTGATCGAAGAGTCAAACGGGTGAGCCCATGAGCACGAGCCTGGAAGAGAGGCGCGAAGCCGCCCTCGTCTGGTTGGCCACCCAAAAACAACGGATTGAAAGGTATTACAACCGGAGAGCCAACCTCTAAAACTTCAATATCGGCGACTTGGTGTAAAGAAAGGTGACACTGAACACCCGGAACTCGAACGAAGGGAAGCTGGGACCGAATTGGGAAGGTCTATATCGAATTATCGAGATTACCAGTAAAGGTTCATACAAACTCGAAGCAGGGAATGGTGAGCAGCTACTCAACAATTGGAACGTAACCCACCTAAAATGATACTACTGCTAATGTACGACCCCATTAATTTTTTATTATTATTACATATATTATGAATTGGACTAACACTTGCAAGCAACATCCAAAGGAGGATGTAGTTGTTAGCCCTGAAAGCACGCATTGCACTATTTTTTCCTTGAACCGGTTTTGTCCCAAATAGATTTTCCGGCAAGGTTTTTAACGAGGTAACAGTGGATTGTGCTAACTTAGAATCAAAGGCCGGTTATGAACCAGAGTCAATGGTCACATCAACAGTATTCGAGCCCTCTCGATGATCAACCTTGAATACTGGGGACCATCGCCCTCAGATAATGATTTTTAGCAAGAAAGGAAACTTTGTGCTTGAACAGTCTAGGTTAGGTTGATAGGATTTATTGTAAGGGCCAAACGGTCAAATGAACCGTGCCCGTGTAGATCACCTAAGCCATAAAATGAAGCTTATACACACTTACAATCTTGTATATTACGCACATGAATGAAAGAAAATTTATACCTTGCAGATATATCTTTTTCCCTAAAGACTATTACATTTTGTTCCTTAAGGATATCGAGCAGGCCACCTCTATCCAGATCCAATAGATCACCCACACTCGGGGACTGTCATCCAAGGCAAGCTCAGACCGCTCAGGCTATCGAAGCCCGGAGGCACAAAAGCCTATTAGGCAGTTCCTAAACATAAAAGGCTATGACCACCCCCACTCGGGGACTGTCGTCCAAGGCAAGCTCGGATAGCTCGGGTTACCAAAGCCCAGAGGTAAAAAGCCTATTAGGCAGTACCTGAACTTAAAAGGCTACGACCACTCTAGAAACGGCTCGGAGACGTCTGAAGCCCGTAGTCAAAACATAAGGCCTTCAAAATTCCAAACTGATTTAGAGGTTATCCTCGGCAAAATTATAGTCTAAAAATATCTAAGCACTTTGGGGAAACCTTCCAGTCATACCAAGCCCCCGTAATTTTCAAACAAAATTCACATCGAGAACAAGTCTTGTTCGAAAGTCTGAGCAGAAACTTATTTCTACGTTTTATTCCGTGCTAAGGCATTTGAAATCTTTGCAATTGTAAAGAGGATGCCAAAAGTAATAGACTCGAAAATTGCCAAAAGGGAAAAAAATCCTTATATACATTCCAAAAAAAAGTCTTTAGAAAGGCCAACGAAAATGGCCTCAACAAAATAAATGAACAAAGAACAAAAACAAAGAAATTTTCCTAAGGCACCTACGCCTGATCTTCACTAGAACCCGCCTCATCACCAGAGTCGTCGGGTTCTTCTCAACCCTCGGCCTTGAGCCTTTTCGAAACTTCGATCTTGCCCAACAGGTCGAAACCTCGGGCATGGACCTCCTCTAGGATCTCCCTTCGTGACAACTGCTTCACATACTCGACATAACTTTCAGGCGGGCCTTGACTGCCTCAACATCAACCCTATATTGGGCCACCATCTCTTCAGCATCAACCCTTGTTATTTTCGACACGGACTTCGCTCTTTCGAGCTCCTTGCCAAGGGCATCCTCTCCAACAATGGCCAAGCCCAGTTAAGACTAAAGGTTTTTGATTTGTCAAGACCGTGCTTCGGCTTTCTCTTTCACCACTCAGAGTTGGACTTCTAACGATGTCAGTTGATCCGGGCATCTCCTTCTCCAAAGCAAGCCTGTCCATTTTTTACTTCCAGATATCGGCCATGGCCTTGACATCGTTCATTTCAACTCGGAGTTGGTCGATCCGGTCCATCTTCTGCTGGACCTACGAAGTTTGGTCGTTAGTTGCCATGGCTAACTCGTCATCGCTAACTTCAAAAATCTTTACCTGTTCCACCAGGTTGGCATGCTCCTTCTGAGCCGCATCCAACTCGACCCCGAGACTCTTGACAGCTTCTTCGTGTTGCTAGCAGAGAAGCTTATACGTGTCCCTCTTCTCGGCGAGCTCCCTGACCTCAGCCTAGAGCTGGTTGGCCTCAGCCTGGTACCGGAGAAAATTTTCATGATGAAGTGCCAAGGACTGCAAAAATATAAATGAAAGAAGACATGAGAGATATTAAAAACTAAGTCAGAAGACGAAAGAGCGTAATGACATCTTACCCGGTTCAACGACTGCTGTGCTTCATTAAACAAACACGGAACATCCACCTCGTTCATTTTCACCAGGTTTTCTTCAGTTACCAGGCACCAGAGATTCCTCGCTACTCCAACGGGGGCAGAAAGAACCCGGGCATCCTCCGGGACGGTGATGGTTATCGACCGCTTATGGTCGGGATCCATGCTCGGGGCAGGGAATTGGTTGACTACTTTTGGGCTCGAGTTCTTCTTGCCGACCTCTGAATGTGGGTCTTTCCTCGGCACCTCCAAGTCGCCCAACCTGGAGAAGTCTTTTAGAGCGGTTGAGTCCACACCTTCAGAAAAAAGAAAGAAGGGGATCGTCCGCTCCATGGACCCCTTCTTTGGATCACTGCTTCACCGCTCGAGCTTCGTCAAACGTGGACTTGGTGAATGAAGGCAACCCCAGAATATCTATGACACCGGGCGGACAAGAGCCAGCATCTCGAGAGGTCTCATGCCTCATCTCTACATCGGCTTCCCGAACTTGAGGGGGATCAGCGTCCGTTGTTTCTCTCTAGGCTTCCGCCCGCTCTTCGAGGGAGGTCGGCCCACGGGCCACAAAAATATCACCTTCCTCGAGCTCATCCCTGAGCCGGAAAAGCAAGTTCGATTCGGGTGCTTTGGAGCTAGAACTCTCCTTTGTCTTATGGGCCAACCTTTTCCTTGGCTTTTTCTTCTCCAAGCTCGGGGAAATTAGAGCCTTTCTTTTATTCTTCTCTATTGCAGCAGCCCCGAGCTGTCCAGAGGCGGAGGGATCAACGGACAAGTCATCATCCCCTACTGGAGGCCTAAGCTCAATGGTCTTAGGCAAGCCTGCGAAAAGAACAAAAATGAAATGAGAATATGATGCTAAAAGGGGAGCCTAATGTTACTTATTTGGGAAAGAGATCTTACCATGAGAACGGGCCTCCCAACGGCCCTTTGAGAGCTCGTGCTACGAGCGCTCAGAATAAGGCATTTGTGAAAATGCCCTTGATCCACTCCTTGAGCCGAGGAATGGCATTTGGAACTCGAGCAATAGCTGCACCACCACAAATACTGGTGAGGAAAAAGGAGATGAACGTAAAATCAACATTTAAAGGAAAGTTGTGCTTACGTGATACATTCCACTTCTTGGGGAATGGCCTAAATTCGGTAGGGATCAAGTCTGCGGTCCTCACTCTGACGAAGAGTCCCTACCAGCCCCGATCTCGGTCCTCATCGATGCTTGAGAATGGGGCTTTGCTAGCCTGGCATACAATCTTTATCAGTCCCACTCGAAAGATTCGGGGATTGTACAGGCGGAGTAGATGATCGATGGTGAACTGACAGGAGTCGATTTTGTTTATGAAGTATCGAAGGAGGATTACGATCCTCCACATCAACGGGTGGATTTGACAGAGGCATACTTCATACCTCTTACAGAAGTCCAGAATGACCGGATCCACCGAGCCTAGTGTGAAGGGATAAGTGTAAACACTCAGATACCTTTCCATATGGGTAGTAATGGCTTCCTCGGGCCTGGGGATTACTATGTCTTTATCCACCTAGCTGCAGTCCTTTCGGACCGCAAGAAGGATTTCTTCGGATACCTAGATACCGCCTCACATCGGCCTTGCACCGACGAGGGCTTTTCGACCTTAAAGTCATTCGCGACCAAACATCCCTCAGGACGAACATTTTTAAGGGAGGCTCGGAGTCGATTTATCGGTAGTCACGCCCAAAGCGAATCTCTCGAGGATGACCACATCGGGAGTGATCTTCTCGACTTCGGTGGTCGGCTGCAAAGAAGAAGAAGAAGCAACATTTTGGGGAACAGTTTTGGAAGTTTTCGCCATTGTTATCTGGAAAAAGTCTGAAAAATATGAAGAAAGGTTGGGAGATAAAATGTAAAAGCTTTGCTGAGAAAATCAAGTGCGCTGGTCTGGGTAAAAAATAAATAATAGCTTTCAATTTACTGAGAAATCTTGAAGAACGGAGGTAAAAGTTGGAGTATGAAGAAGAGCAGTGATATCCTGAAGATTCGAAGGTAGAAGCTTGGTCAAAGGGTAAAAAATGAACAAAAGAGGGGAGTATCTATAGAGGCTTTGCGCCGTTTCGCGTCTAGGGATGGCCTGCCGATGGCTAACACGCGTTTGAAGTCATTATGATGTGACTGATGGGACGTTTTGGATTCTTTGTCGTTTTTTTCCGGCATGTTGAAGAAGGGATCGAAGTGCACATGTCGTTTCTCGTTGTTTCCGTAAGCTTACTCTCCGAGAAATGAGGGGACTATTTGTATAGGGTGAACCGAGCCCATGGGACGCCTCAATTTCTGATGAAGTAAACGGAGCAAGAGACGTGACTGTAAGGAACCAGAATCGAGGCAAGGAGCCCCTCGAGCTAGGGTCTGGGCAAAACGTCAGCCCTTGGGAGTATCGGGGTGATGACCCCCCAGGTTCGGTTCGAATCCCAAAGGCCTCGGAGAGCATTACCTGATAATTGAGCACGACCAACAAAAGGCCGTGATATATGTAACCAGCCAGATGTCACGGCATGAATCTCGGCACGTATCTGCAGAGAACCGGTGATTTGTTAAACCGAAGATTTTTTCCTTTTATAGAATTGTACTTAGGGTAAAACTCCCCTACTATATAAAGGGGGTCTGATTATTCATTAAACACATTGTAACACGCACATCAAGGTAATATACTCTTATTTTTTCTGTTATTCAAAGTTCTTAGTTTTGTTCGTCAAATCATCAGTAATGTGAGCTCGGGATCGAAGGCAGGCATTTCATTACACTTACTAAGTCCGGGATCACTTTTCTTGATTGATGTGACAATTCATTACATCCTTTATTTGTTTAATCTAATGCAATTTATCGTTTGTATTGAATTAATCATCGTATCCTTAAAATCACTTATAAATTTAATTGTTATCCGTTTTGAACGCAAACAATATATACTGACTGTGCTTAGAAAATTTATACTATTGATGTCTTATAATATGTAGTAGCAGGTTAGATACCATTTTTATTAAGTTATATCATAAATTTTACCTATAATTATCTTACAAATAATTTAATTGTGTTAATTAAACTCTTATTTATTTGGTATGGCAAAAATTATTTGGCGTTTTTCTTGGGTAGGAAAACGTGTGGAAGCTGGTAGGCGATGTGTCAAAGGGTTTACGAGCTCAGGTACTTCAGCAAGTTCGATAAGTTTTTTTCTAGAATAATAAACTAAGAAGTAGCAATGTCTAGTTAAATGCATAAGATATGCATCAGTGCGAAACTGGTAGAGGAGCAATAGAACGAAGGTCTAGAGGCACTTTTGACATGTTTGACGATTATTTTCGTCAAATAAAACACGTAGTCAGAAAAATACAGCGACCCATTAATGTTGGCTTCTTTTGGTCCCACATATTTATTAAGGGGGAAGTCATTTCTCGTTCTAAATGTGGGAAAACAAGGAGTAAGTTTTTGAAGAATTGATATAAATAATCGTTCAATCATTAGTTTACACGTAAAATAATCGATCGAGGTGTAATATATGTATGTTTATATATAATATATATGTATTATTTTAATCAGTAAATAACTTATGTATTGTAAATGTGACTGATTATTTGTATAAATATCCCAATTTTTTTTTAATATTAGAATTGAATATTAATCTCCTCCTCTATTTTCACGCTGCCGTCATTGACGGATGAATTTAAGAGGTAATACTTGAGTTGCCCTTTTAGATTATAAATCTGACATTCTTTCCAAAATTGATTAACTTGACTACTTGTTATCTCTTCTGATATTTCATCTTAAATGTCTTACGTACAATTTAGCATATCGTATCTTGTTCTGATTATCATTCTTTTTATATTCACAATATAAATGAAAAACCCTTTATTTTAAGCAAGTGTTATATTAGCTAGTTTTATTGGGTCGAGATCCCCTCCAGTACCCATCTGTCCAGTATTTCTCAATGGAATGGTAAGACATTGCCAATGTCAAACTAAACTTTTAAAGGCTAAGATTTGCTTAACATTTAGTTGTTTTGTGTTACTAGTATCTTAAAGCAAACAACAATTTGTTTCTGGAATAGTGGACACTACTAGAAATCCGGAAAAAAACGATCAAAATTTAGCGACCAACGTTGGTCTGCAAAGTAAAGCTACCAAAGTTGGTCGCTAAACTGGTGAAAATATAAAATAATGATTTTAAATACATTAGCGACAAAGGTTGGTCGCTAATTTCGTCAAACTGTTGACCGGACTGGTCAGACTTGCTTGGTCAAAGAAATACTCAGATTAGCGACCAACGTTGGTCGCTTAAGGGGACCCACTTATAAAATTTTAATTATTATAATATTATTTAAATCAAATTATAAAATATAAATAAATAAAATCTAAAATTAGCGACCAAAGTTGGTCGCTAAATAAAGAGTAAACAGATTGAGATCAACTTTGGTCGCTAATCGGGGACCCAGTTCGATATTATACGAAATATAAATAAATCTGATTTAAATTTGGCGACCAACTGTGACGACCCAAAGGGTCTATCACTTGTTTTTAGATTGAATTCAGTGTTCCAAGGCTTAAAAATCTCCTTTTTACCTCACCTCGATTTGCATGTGCAGTCTGTATAATTTTTCAGAACGTTTTTATGTGGAAAGATTAAAATATGAAATTGTATTATAAAATAGTAGTCAAATTGGTTAGCAGGAATAATCAATGTGCCACAACTGTTAAGTTATATTTGAGACCACTGTCTCGACGTCTACTACTAAAAGCACAGCGTTTGATATTGATTTGGTTACATGATCGGATTAATTGGATTGAGGGTTAGACTTTGTTTAGGATTCTTTCCTTACGCCGTATTTTGTTTTATGTTTTTTGTTTCGTTTAGGTTTAGGATTCTAAACGAGAATAGATTTTCTTTGGTTTACGATTCTTTACTTACATTGTATCTTTTATTTTCATTGTTACTTACGGTGTGTCTTTTCTTTGTTTAATTAGGTTGAGGATCCCGTTTATGTTTAGATTATCAATAGTAGGTTTGTGTCTTCTCTTTAGGTTTTTAAAACTCTAGGACCAAAAAGAATAAGGAGGAGCTAACCACTTCTATAAAAGAAGCCACAATTTTAACATTCTATATTATAAACTCTTCATAGTATCGACATTTACATAAGTAAATTTGCTTGTGATTCGAGATTGAGGTCATTGGAGGCGGTTTTATTGGTGTTTTATACGACGCAAGGTTGGGAAAACTTCCTGTTGGCGAGACGTTTCAAGGTTGGGAACGTTCCGTTAGCGAGGTTGCACTTTCTTCAACTCGCTATCATCAATTTTCAGTGCCTTTGACGCTTGTGAAGTATCACCAAAGATTTGAAGCCTTCGGACACAAAGTTTCAAGGCGAAGGTTGGTTGGAATCTTGAATTTGGTTGCAAAGCGAGGTAAGTATCCGGTCTAACCTTAGCTTGAGGGATTAGGAGTTGTGTTCTATTTGTTAATTGCTTCTTGTTGAGTACGACGTATAGGCATGGTGACGAGTATCTATACGTTGGTGTCGAGCATGACCGTGAGTCTTAAATGAAGAGTTGTTGTGTGATTCTTGTTCAAATTGCTGAATTTTGTTCTTGGTATTTTTATGTGGAAATGGGAGTTCATGTGAGGATTTGCTATGCTGGTTTCTTCATTACAATTGTTCCTCTTTGTTATAAGTTTAGATTTCTTCTGTAGGTATAAAGTCAATTGCTAAATAGATTAGTTGAATAAGGATTTGTTAAGAATTAAAGGGCCCAGTGTCATATTAATGGGCCATGTTTAGACTTAAGACAATGATAATTGGATTTAGAGATTAATTGTAGATGGAACTGTTTCAATTGTGGGAATATGTTAAAGCCTTAATTGATGATTCTCGATGTTGAGCAAGAACTCAGTTTATTTATCGTGGACTTTAATTATAATTGAGTATTGGCATTAGTCGAGCTGAGTAGAAGTTGAGTTAAGATTGGTTATAGCTGATTCTCCCTTGCCGGGATGTTTGCTGTAATATTATTGTTCCCTCGCTGGGAAGTTATTATATTGCTTTTTTCCCTTGCGGGAATTTCTTGTGATTTTTATGATGACTTGTAAATGGGAGCGGGTAATACGCCTACCACAAAATATAATGTAAATGGGAGCGGGTGGTACGCCTACCACAAAATATGATGAAATGGGAGTGGGTGGTACGCCTACCACAAGATATGGTAAAATGGGAGCGGGTGGTACGCCTACCACAAGATATGAGAAATGGGATCGGGTTGCACGCCTGCAACAAGATGGAACTGAAAGTGAAAGTTGCCTGTATTTCTCTTTATTCGTGTTAGAAGTTAAATTGTAGTTTCCTTATTATTCTTTGATGATCTGTTTTATCTACTATCCCGAAGCATGCTTCCCTTCCCCAGCTTTAATTGTTTAACTACTTCTATCTTTCCGCTGTAGATGTATATATATATATATATAACTGCATAGGTCTATCTGGAGTCTGGTCCTAGCCTCGTCACTACCTCGCCGGGGTTAGGCCAGGCACTTACCAACATATGGGGTCAGTTGTGCTGATACTACACTCTGCACTCTTTTGTGCAGATCCCAGCGCTGTAGACTTCGGTCCGTAGTGAGCTTCCAGTTTCTTGCTTATCAGGTGACCCGAGGTAGTCCTGCAGGCGCCCGCAGTCCTTGGTGTCTCCCGCTATCTATTTCACCTATTTCTTTTATGTAGTCCCAGAGACAGTACTTTGTTATTTCTTTCAGACCCTTATTTGTAGTACTCTTAGACAGTCTGTGAAGCTGTGACACCAAATGTTGGGTAGTTTCGTTAAGGAGATTTTATTAGCGGTATTTTAAAGTCTGAAATTTTATTATTACGCTCGTTAAGTTATGTTGTTTATTAGTTGTTGGTTTTAAGTTGTAATGAATTTAAAAATAGAAGCGATGTCAGCTGATGAGCTGAAGAGGATGGATATGTTTTAGAAGTTGTTTCCCTCTTACTTTAGCGGTGCGCCTTCAGAGGGTGCTCATGAGTTCTTGGATCATTGTCATGAGATCTTGCGTAATTTGGGACTAGTTGAGTCCATTAGGGTTTATTTTACCGTCTTCCAGATGCATGCCACCATCACAATTCCTTGGTTGGAAATTTGTATTGTGACAAGTTTGTATCAGAGCGAGGTTGCATAGGTCTCACGAGTTATGAAGTAAAGTCTTGAGAATCAGTATGGACATGGTTGTACTTATCTTCGAGAGCTTATAACGCTTTCAGGAAACTTCACTTTCTTTCTTTCTCTATCGTGCGACTTTATTTGTCCTAAAGTTTGAATCATTCTTCTCTTATTCTCTCACAAATGGTGAGGATACGTGCTTCAGCCATAGCTGATTGTGAGCCGGATGTAATATCCTGTAGATTCAAAGAAAGACGTGAACCGTGCAGTTAATGTCATAAGACTTGAGTCCTAAATAATTTTGAATTTATGTAAGTAAATCCATGAAAATTTTGTTATTAGAAAAGGTCGACGTCAAGAGTCGAAGTGAAAGTCGCTCGTAGTTAAGTTTTTTAGAATGCATTTGAAAATGTTCCAACTTCCAGTGCATGTTGAGACCTGTGTATTTCGAACTAAGGGGTGATCCACCTATCAAATTAAATGTTTCTGAGTCTAGTTTCGAACAATGCAAACCGTTAATCGATACAACATCAGAGTAAAACGTTATGTGCGTTTTACTACAGACGTGCAATGCCCAATTACCGCAGGACATGTGGCACCCAAGGTTAAGTAGGCCAAACCTTGTCATTTATAAGCTAAAACTTTGGAATTTCTCTCTCATTTGCATTGAAGTCCTTATGGGAACTGAATATCTCCATTTTCTCTCCTCCTCCAACTCTCCAAGTTCAAGTTAGGTCATCCAAACACTTCACTAGTAAAATTCTTCCTCAAGAAAATGAATCTTACCCTTAATCCATCTTGGATTCTTGAATCAAGGTTTTTCTAGCAACGTTCAAGTGATGAATTCTTAGGGGAACAAACACAAAGGTAAGAAGATTTTGAAACCAGGGAGTCACATTCGCGTAGAGGAAGGCCGACTTG
>MCJB01048984.1:57429-100353 GCA_002018475.1 Nicotiana obtusifolia
GATGGCATGCATTTGGTCTTCGCGTTCGCGTGCATGTGACCACGTTCACATAGGCCCGACATGTTTGAGCATCACGTTCGCGGCGGTGGACTTGCGTTCGTACAGAAGGGTCAGCAACTGGGCATGGGATGGTCTTCGCGATCACGACATAGGTCCTACAATCGCGATGTGTATAACCGGGAAGAATCACTTAAGTACTCTATTTCGAGGGTTTTAGTTATTTTATTACATTTTGAGATTTAGAGCTCATATTTGGGCAATTTTGGAGAGGATTTTCAAGATTTGGATTAGGGTAAGTATTTTTGACTCAAATTTATTTATTATTCATGGTTCCAACCTTGATTTTAGTGTTTGATTGGTGAATTAAAGGTGGGATTTGGGGGGGGGGGATGGTTTACTATAGTTTTTGAGAGTGAAAATTGATGATTTGAGGGTCGATTTGAGGTCGAATTTGGATGAAGCACATATATTTGGGCTCGTATTAGAATAAGTGTTGAAAATTTGAGTTCTGTCTGGTTCCAGTGCGCGAGCCTGGGGTTGACCTTTTGGGTTGGCTTTGCATAATTGAATCAAGATCTTAGCTTTATTGTTCAGGCTTGTTTCCTATGGCTTATATTAATGATATTAAGTTGTTTTGGCTAGATTCGAGTCATTTGGAGGTCGATTTACATAGGAAGGGATATTGATTCACGCGCTTTGAGGTAAGTATCGTTTCTAAACTTGGTTTGAGGGTAATCATCCATGTGAACTATGATATTTTAGATGTATTTGGGTAACACATGTGCTAGGTGACGGGCGTGTATGCATATACTGAGGTATTCATGATTCGGGTAGGCCTTAGGCTACTATGAGACTTATTTTCTATCATGCCTCGTTATATTCGTATTTTCCCTACTTGTATGATTTTTTGAGCTACGATTCATGTTAGAAAATATGTCTAGGCTACGTGCTTATTGTTTGAGACATAATTGGGCTATTCTTGCTATTTTTGAGTTGTTTGCCTTAATTGTTGACATACTCTCAGTCATGATACTATATCCGTGTATGATATCTCTGTCTTAGTAAATTCTTTTTAAGATTTCTCACATATTGTTGATGCCTCATATATTTAACACTGTTGAACTAGGTACTGTGAGATGTGTGTAATTGAGACTTAAGCGGTTGATGATTGATGTGGTCCACAGAGCCGTATTGTGATTTATATTGGCTCGGGTTGCACGCCGCAACAATTATATTGATTGTTGGTTTATATTCGATAAGCGCTTGTGTTATGACCCAAACCGATGGGCTGTGACGAGTGCCCGAGTCCTACCTGTTGAACACCCCTAAGCATATGTCTAAGATATAAACATGAAATAGGGATAGGTCATGCATATCATATGTCAATAAACTGCTGAATCATGTGAATAACATACATGAGGAAACATGCCCAAAAGACATACATACATGTATACATATATGCAGAATATGGTAGGGCGAGCCAACAAGGCTGCTATGGAAAACTATATCTCAAAATAGAAGCCGACAAGACCACACACTATCCAACTATACATGACTGTCTACAGACCTCTAATAGAGTGTACAACTGTATAAAGGATGGGACTGGGCCCCGTCATACCCATATATTTATACAAACGTATTATACCAAAACCCAATAGCAACTCCGGATCAAATGGAGCACATCAACTCTCGCTGAGCAAGGATCCTAAGAAGGGGGACCGTCAGCCTGTATACCTGCACCTGCGGGCATGACATGCAGGCCCCAAAGCAGTAGAGGCGTTAGTACAAATAATGTACCGAGTATATAAGGCATAAAAATCAGTATATAAAAGACATGAAAGAAACATGGAGTAAAGGACTCAACTTGTAAGTTTGAATAGCTCTGTGAATCATGAAACATTTATAATGTCATGCTTATGAGTATAAATGTCATATCATGCATAGGTATATGCGTACATAACATCATCAAGCCTTTGAGGGCATCCCATCAGTTCATCTCTGCCTTAGTGGGCAAATTATCAACGTATACCAACTAATCAGGTGGTGGTGCGTATATAATGCCATAACCTTTTCCCATAACCCATGTACATATAATATACGCATATATAACACCATATGGTCATGGGTCAATGTACATGTATAAATGAATGCAATGCATGAGAAGTAAGTCAATAAGATATCTCGGAATGTCATAAGATCAATATGCCTTCGGTTAATATCACAAAATAAACTTTACCAACTTACGTGTTTTCTAAGACCCATTAACTGACGATTTAAAAATAGGACATATGGGGAATCAAGAACATAGACAACCCTAGTACTTCTAAGAATAGAGTCATTTGTGAAAGTTGTGTGTTTGCTCGTTTCATTGTATCATATGGATCATGCCAAAAGGAAAGAATGGATAGCCTTAGCATACCTTATAGAAATTTGTCCAATAAACAATGCTAAATTCAGTTCACTGCACCTTAATCTACAACAACGACAGTGAAGCTATTGTCAAGTTACAAATGACTCTCTCATTTATATAACGAAAGTAACTTAATATGTAACAAAAAACGGGCAGCATTTCCCCTGATTTTACTGCTCCCTCAAGCCTACTATAGGCGAGACAACAACACAATACAATCAGCAACTCAAAAATAACCTAACTACAATTCGGGACCTTTATACAACAAAAACCCCAAATTTACCATAACACACCCAGTCAACAAGTTATCAATTAGCCTGAAATTACAACGACGAGCGACCAGCCCACTACCCTACCACATGTGGTGTTTCGCTACACCCTTTATTCTTCCAAACTCTATAAATCAGCAGCACAAGGGGCCAACACGAGTGGACTACAAAACAGTCCACTAAAAGTGGAATAAATCGAACTCACGGCTTTCGATCACTATCCCGTGAGTTCTAATTATTAGGAACAAATTTATCAACCTTCCTTGATATTTAAAAGCTTAAATACAGAAAGTAGGAATTTTCTTAACTACGAAGTACCTTCCAAAACTTAAACTACAAAGAAAAAGAGAGGCAGTATAATGATACTTACATCGTTGGGATCGTTCTAATGTTATCGCTTCTTGATTTCGTACCCAGGATGTTAATCATTTTAAACCCTTGTAGAGAGCTTAACGATAGGTTTATGGGTGTTCTCTGTTCGTGTTCTATGGAAAAATGAAGGGAAATACGACTTAAGACCTATTTATATCAACTTTTGAAAAGTCAAAGAGGTGCTAGCTTGACACCCTAGCATTGGCCATTCTTCAGACGCTCATATCGTTTTATCCAGACGCCGTATGGATGAACGGTTAAGAGTGGTGGAAACTATACTCCAAGACCTTCAATTTTGGTATATAATATGTCCCAAAAAGACCTCATATAACACATGAAATGTATTGCTCAAAAAGCTTCGTTACAAGGTGAATCCTTAGTCGATTTTTCTGCAACTTACATCCGATTTTTCCCAAACTTTATATTTTATATCCAAACATCATATATAGTCATATTATGACTTTACACTCATTTAAATCATGATTAACAAGTCTCATATTCATTATAAATCACCTTGGGACGCACAAGGTATAACAATCTTCCCCCTTTAGAAACATTCGTCCTCGAATGTTAAACTCCCAGAGATCTATAGAAATTTTGGCAGAGTCTTCTCTATAACGGTACTGCTACCAACCTGTCACGTAGCAAACCCAACAATACAAAGCCACACGTTGCCACAATCATCAATAACACCATGGCCTCACACGACCAATGACAGTAACTAACATAAGAATCCAGTATCATATACGTACCTAAAGGCTGTGATGTCTTAGTCCGATCCTCCCCTGGAAGCGGAAACAAGTGAGGATACCTAGACATCATGTTTTATTTCATCTTCCCAAGTCATCTCCTCCATATTCTTATTTCTCCAAAGTACTTTAACCGAAGCTACGTCCTTAGTTCTTAATCTCCGAACTTGTCTATCAATTATAGCAATGGGAGCTTCCTCATATGATAGCTACTCTGTGACTTGAACATCGTCAACTGGAACGACTCTAGAAGAACCTCTGATATACTTACGGAACATAGACACATAAAAGACTGGAAGTACAGATTCCAAGTTAGAAGGCAAGTCTAAATCATATGCTATCTAGCATACTCTTCGTATGATCTTATAAGGTCCAATGTACCGAGGACTAAGCTTTCCTTTATTATTGAATCTCATAACTCCTTTCATCGGTGATACCTTTAGGAATACCCGGTTGTCTACCTGAAACTCCAAGTCTCGTCGTCGATTATCTGCATAGGACCTTTGACGACTCTAAGCTGCTAATAGCCTTTCCCATATAAGCTTAATCTTCTCAATTGCTTGTTGTACCAACTCTGGTCCTACTAACTTAGTTTCCCCAACATCGAACCATCTGATAGGTGACCTACATTTCCGTCCATAAAGAGCTTCGCATGGAGCCATTTGAATGCTGGAATGATAGCTATTATTATATGCAAACTCAATAAGCAGAAGATGATCATCCCAGCTAGCCTTGAAGTCTATCACACAAGCCCGTAGCATATCCTCAAGTGTCTGAATACTGCGCTCAGCCTGACCGTCTGTCTGGGGATGAAATGTTGTACTAAGACTTACTTGAGTCCCCAATCTTTTTTGGAAGGATCTCTAGAAATTAGCTGTAGACTGAGCACCTCTATCTGAGATAATAGATATAGGGACACCATGAAGTCGTACCTCTCCTTAATGTAAACCTTTGCATAATCCTCTACTGAATACGTAGTCTTGACATGCAGAAAATGAGCTGATTTTGTAAGTCTATCAACAATCACCCATATAGAATTGAACTTACGCTGGGTACGAGGTAAGCCTATGATGAAATCCATATTAATGTTTTCCCATTTCCAAGTTGGAATCTTTATAGTCTGCAATAATCCACCGGGTTTCTGATGCTCAATCTTAACCTGCTAACAATTAGGGCACTAAGCAACAAACAGTGCTATATCCTTCTTCATTTCGTCCCACCAGTATATTTCCCTGATATAATGATACATCATCGTCGCCCCTGGATGAATAGAATAACGAGAATAGTGAGTTTCTCCCATAACCTGCTGGCGCAGACCTGCCCCATTAAGAACACATAATCGACCTCGATATCTGAGGACTCCATTTCCTGTAATCTCAAATGGTGTCTTCTCCTTTTGAGGGGCTATATCTCTGTAATGAGCTAGCACAGGATCCTCATACTGGCATTCCTTCACTTCAGTTACTAAAGAGGATGTTGCTGTGTCCTGAATAGTAACTCCGGTATCACCTAAATCTAGTAATCGAACTCCAAGATTAACTAGCTGATGAATCTCACGGGCTATCTAACTCTTCTCTGGCTGTAAGCATGATAGGCTACACATAGATCAACAACTGAGGGCGTCGGCTACTACATTTGCCTTCCCTGGATGGTAAAAAATATCAACATCATAGCCTTGTAGTAGCTCCATTCATCGCCTCTGACGTAAATTCAATTCCTTTTGCTTGAAGATATACTGAAGCCTCTTATGATCCATATAGATATCAACATGTATGCCATACAAATAGTACCTCTATATCTTTAGTGCATGAATCACCGCAGCTAACTCTAAATCGTGGGTAAGCATAAGCGACAATCTTTCCATGCTGCATCAATACACAACCCAATCTAACGTTTGAAGCATCACAATAGATATCATAACCATCGGTTCCCTCTGGGAGTGTCAGAACCGGTGCTGAAGTCAATATGTCCTTCAATGCCTGGAAACTCCGCTCACAAACATCAGTCCACAGAAACTTAGTTGCCTTCTGAATCAACTTTGTCAATGGTGCTGAAAGAGAAGAAATGCCCTCTACAAATCTCCTGTAATAACCTGCCAAACACAGGAAGCTACGAACCTCCGTTGGTCTAGGCCAAGTCTTCACTTCCTCAATCTTCTGTGTATCAACCCGGATACCCTCGCCTAAATTAATATGTCCAAGGAAAACTGCAGAATTCAACTAGAATTCACATTAAGAGAATTTTGTGTACAACTTCCTTTCTTGTAGAACTCTGAATGGGAGTACCAAAATATCATCTATAAATACAATCACGAACAAATGTAGAAAGGGTTTGAACACACGGTTCATCAAGTCCCTGAATATTGCTGGGGCATTAGTCAAACCGAACGACATAACATGAAACTCAAAGTGCCCGTATATGGTCCTGAATGCTGTCTTCGGAATATATTTCTCTTTGACCCTTACCTGATGGTATCCAGACCTCAAGTCTATCTTCGAGAAACACCTGGCAACCTGCAACTAACCAAATAAATCATCAATCCTTGGGAGCGGGTACTTATTATTGATCGTCGCTTTATTCAACTGCCTGTAATCAATACACATCCATAAGGAACCATCTTTCTTTCTCACAAATATCACAGGTGCTCCCCATGGTGATGTACTAGGTCTGATAAAGCCTTTTTCAAGAAAATCTCTTAGTTGTTCTTTCAACTCTCTCAACTCTACAGGTGGCAATTGTATAAGGAGTAATATATATCAGTGAGTATCTGGTAATATGTCAATAGCAAATTCAATCTCTCGCTCTGGCAGAAGGCCTGGAAGCTCATCAGAAAAACATCGGGAAACTCAATAACCATCGGGATAGACTAAAGGGTCGGTGACTCTACTTTCACATCCTGTACCCAAACTAAGTGATAAATATAGCCCTTTCTAATCATCTTCCTTGCCTTGAGATAGGAATCTGTATTACCTTTCCACTCTAGAACAGGCTCCCATAGAAATTGGAACCGAACCATCTTTGATCTACAATCAACGTTAGCATAACAAGAAGCCAACCAATCCATACCCATTATAACATCAAATTCTACCATATGTAATGTAATCATGTCTGCTACTGTAGAACAACGATGAACTACTACTATACAATCTCTATATACGTGTCTAGCTATCACTGGATCCCCAACAGGTGTAGACACCTCAAAAGGTTTAATCAACTCAAGTTCTATCCCAAACTCGCTAGCAACCAACAGAGAGACATACGATAAGGTGGAACCTGGATCAGTCAATGCATATACATCATATGAGGAGACTGATAATATACTTGTAACAATATCAGGTGATGACTCCTGATCCTGTCAACCCGGCTAATGCATGAATGCAGTTCTTAGGACCGCTCGAGCTAGATGCTCCACTTCTGCCTCTACCACGATCAGCTGGTGCCTATGAACCTTGCCTAGGGGGCGTACTGATGATGACGAACCAGCTACAGATCCCACTGGCTGAACTATACCTGCACCACCTCTCATCGGACAATCTCACATAACATGGCCTGGATAATCACAAGTATAACAAACACCCAACCCCCCAAGGCACTGCCCGGCATGCTGCTTCCCACACTGAGCACATCGTGGCAAGGGCGGCCTCATCTGACTTGACTCACCCCTATACTGAGAACTAGAGGCCCTGGAACTCTGACTAGGCCCGGAATATGTGGAATGATCAAATCTCCTACCGGCAAATTAAGGGGGGGGGGGTGCACTAGCCGATGGCTGGGCTGGATACCTTGGGTACTGCTGTCTCTGACCACCTCGAAACTCAGCAGAAGGATCTGAGGATGTCGCTCTGTTACTCTGGCCCCTATCATGCTCACGATCAACAAGTTATCAATTAGCCTGATATTGCAACGACGAGCGACCAACCCACTACCCTACCGCTTGTGGCAGTTCTCCACGCCCTTTATCCTTCCAAACTCCATAAATCAGCAACACAAGGGGCCAACACGAGTGGACTACAAAACAGTCCACTAAAAGTGGAATAATTCAAACTCACGGCTTCCGATCACCATCCCGTGAGTTCTAACTATTATAACGAATTTATCAACCTTCCTTGATATTTAAAAGCTTAAATACAGAAAGTAGGCATTTTCTTAACTATGAAGTACCTTCCAAAACTCAAACTACAAAGAAAAAGAGAGGCAGTAGAATGATAATTACATCGTAGGGATTGTTCTAATATTATAACTTCTTGATTTCGTACCCGGGATGTTAATATTTTTTGAAACCCTTGTAGAGAGCTTAAGGATAGATTTATGGGTGTTCTCTGTTCGTGTTATATGGATATATGAAGGGAAATATGACCTATGACCTATATATATGAACTTTTGAAAAGTCAAGGAGGTGCTAGCTTGGTACCCTAGCATTGGCCCTTCTTCAGACACTCATTTCTTTTTATCAAATGTCGTATGAATGAACGGTTAAGAGTGTTGGAAACTAAATTCCAAGAACTTCAATTTGGATATAATATGTCCCCAAAAGACCTCATATAACACACAAAATGTATTCCTCAAAAAGCTTCATTACAAGGCAAATGCTTAGTCGATTTTTCCGCAACTTAAATCCGATTTTTTCCAAACATTATATTTTATATCCAAATATCATATATTGTAATATTATGAATTTACACTCATTTAAATCATTATTAACAAGTCTCATATTCATTATACGTCACCTTGGGATGCACAAGGTGTCACAGCTTGGGCAAGGATTCGTCCTTCCAGAGTCTGATATTCACAGTGAGTGCAGGCACATGGTCATATATGTGCTTTAGTGAGGGGCATTTGTGCTAGGAATCCGTATAGTGCTGAGTGTGGTTGTGTGTGTGATAGGGAGGGGCACTTGTGCCAGGCAGCGTGAGCGTGCTGAGTGTGAGTGTACCTGATGGTTTTACTGTTATGTTATTGTCTTGACATATACATCTTGCATGTAGGTATAGAGATGTATTTTCCTCCTGCGAGATGGTAAATAAAATGTCTTACCTGTTGTTGAATGTTTGGAAATTACAGTTTCCTTGATAATATCATGTTTTAGTATTTCCGGTAGTAAGATTGGGCTTTGACTGTTATACTTGAAAAACATGTCTAATTTTCCATATTGGTGAACAGCTAGAACATAATATCTCTTGAGTTGTTTACTTTACTGTCATCATTATATCATATTTTATTGATTAAAAGTGTTGGACACAGACCTTCTTCCAAGCTCGCCACTAATTTCAGCCTGAGATTAGGTTTGTTACTTATTGAATACATGGGGTCAGTTGTACTCATACTACACTCTGCACTTTATGTAAAGATATAGGTACTGTTGGGTGTGGTGATTGCAAGAGTTCGCACCAGATCTAGCTTGTGGAGACTACGAGGTAGTTGCTATATCGTTCGCAGACTTTGAAGTTCTCTTTTGTTTATTTCTTTTATCACTGTTATATTATTCTGACAGTTTTGTATTGAGGATTTGACTCTGTATTTTGAGAATTTTTAGTGCTCATGTACTCGTTGACGCCAGGTCAATGGGATGGTTGTAGTTGCATATTTTTTGCTATCTTAAGACATTTTTTGGTTATTCCGCTATTGAGATTATTAAGTTATATTATCTGAGTTTATTGTTATTGTGAAATTGTTGGCTGGCCTAGCAAAATATGTTACGTGTTGTCACGACTCTGGTGGGAGTTTGGGTCGTGATGAGTTGGTATCAGAGCACTAGGTTTCATAGATCTCACGAGTCATGTGCAAATTCAATAGAGTCTTACGGATCAGTAAGGAGACGCCTGTACTTATCTTCGAGAGGCTACTGAACTGTCATGATCACTTTCTTGCATTCTTCTCGTGCGGATTTCTTAATTATGAAGTTTGTACCTTTACTTTGCTATTCTCTTATAGATGGTGATGACACGTTCAGCCGGATCAGGCGAGCGAGCTTCAGTGTCACTAGTTAGGGGCGCGAAAGGCCGGCATCGAGGTAGGGCCAGAGCTCAGCCTAGAGCATGTATAGCAGTACTTGGTGTTGAGCCTCAAATAGAGTAGGAGGAGTAGATTCCCTATTTCGACTGAGCCAGTAGGACTAGCTTAGGTCCCACAGGGGTTCATCGCTACCATAGTACTCTAGGATGCCCTAGTCCCCTTGGTTGGTCTTATGGAGAGTGTGGCCTAGACTGGTATATTTTATGTGGCATCAACCGTTTCTTAGGTCAGGGGAGGAGCCCAAACTTCCGAGACTCACACTCCAGAGTAGATGGCTCACGGGTATCAGACCCTAGCAGTTTTATCGATTGGGACAGTTCAGCCTGTTATTTCTACACAGCCTGGAGAGAGACTAACGATGTCAGCTGATGAGATGAAAAGGTTGGACAAGTTCACTAAGTTATTTCCCCCTTGCTTTGCTGGTACACCTTTTGAGGATCCCCCAAGATTTCTTAGGCCATTGCCATGAGATATTGCACAACATATGTATAGTGGAGTCCAACAGAGTTGATTTTACAGTGTTTCGTATGCATGGTGCTGCCAAAAGGTGGTGGCAGGTGTATGTTCAGGGCAGGTCAGCAGGTTCACCTCCTCTCATTTGGGCTAGGTTCCCACAGTTATTTTTAGAGAAGTTCATTCCCTTCACTCAGTTTCCGGAGTCAGTTTGAGCGCCTCCATCAGGGTAGCATGACCGTTACTCAGTATGAGACCAGATTTATGGATTTATCACGCCATGCAGCTATTCTGATCCCTACTGAGAGGGAGAGGGTGCAAAGGCTTATAGATGGCCTTACATATAGTATTAGGCTACAAATAGCCAGAGAGACCGAGGATGATATTTCTTTTACACTGGTTGTAGAGATCACCAGGAGGATTGAGCGCATTAGAGGTCAATTAGGGAGACAACCTCTTACAAGAGGCCTAGTCGTTTTGGAGGATCAGTTGTGCCTCGTCTGGAGACCAAGGTCGATTTATGAGGGGCCAGTCATGCATACCATTTTATCATTCGCCACCACCTAGTCGAGGAGCTTCAGTACAGCCTTCGTTCAATGCACTCCCAGTTTAGAGCATTTATCGCACTCCATCAGTTCAGGGTTTATTAGTATTAGGATCTTCCGCGGTACTCTAGTTCACGGGGTCCGACTCAAGTGCCGCAGTTATTCCCAGTTCGAGGCTGCTATGAGTGTGGGGAGTTTGGGCATGTGAGGAGGTATTACCCCCCATTTTTGCAGTGGTCTAATGTAGTAGGGAGGCCAGAATACGACTACCGCACCAATTGCTACACCACCCGCTCAGTCGGCTCGGGGTGGAAATCATACGTGACGAGGTTTCCCTAGAGGGGAGGTTAGTCAGGTAGTGCACAGGCTTTTGCTATGCATTTCCCGCCAAGCCAAAGGCAATTGCTTCCGACGCTGTGATCACAGGAATTGTTCTATGTGTCGCAAGGATGCTTCAATGTTATTTGACCCTGGTTCCACTTATTCATATGTGTCATCATACTTTCTCATTATTTGGATATGATCGTGATTATTTAGACATGCCCATTCATGTATCTACACCGATGGGTGATTCTATTATGGTGGACCATGTATATCGGTCTTGTGTGGTTACCATAGGGGGTTATGTCACGACCCCAATTACCCTCCATAGGATGTCGTGATGGCACCTACTTTCTCCGACTAGGTAAGCCCAACAATTAATAATATCCGGTAAGATAAAATTAACAAGTTACTGAAAATAACTGAATAATTGATAAAAACCTTCCGAAAACAGAATCTCACAATACACACCCCAAAACCTGTGGAATTGTGTCATAAGCTCTATCGAATAATTCTAAAATATCTAATACATCATTGTCTGAAAGAAATACAACAGGAAGTAAAATACGGAAGGTGACTCCGAGGCCTGCAAACGTGGGGCAGGTATACTCTCCCAAGTAGCAGCTATAGACAATCTCTAACAACCGGCACGAGCAGACGTACCTGGATCAGCACACAAAAATGTGCAGAAGCGTAGTATGAGTACACCACAACGGTACCAAATATCAAGCCTAACCTCAGTAGAGTAGTGACGAGGCCAGGTCAAGGCACCTACCAGAATATAAATAAACAGTGTGAAAATGCAATAAGGATAAATAATGGGAAGCATGAAATAACTGATACGAAACAAGATAATAACCTGAACAGATATCGGAATCTAAACGTAGGAACACGTAAAAGAAACAACTAAAGAAAACCCAAGTGGTTATATACGAACAACAACTGCTAGAACAAATATGGATGAAACAACAAGAATTATTTCCACCAAAAACTCTTTGCAACATGAAGTTAACAGCAAGAATCACAACGAGGTACTGCCTCGTATTCGCATTTCTCAATTTCAATCGCAATCTTTCCTTATATCGCCGCGTGAGCTTTACATTAGAAAATGGGTTTTGAAAACAGTTTTCCCAAAAATAGCTACACGCACTTTAGCCCACCTTATGACGCTGTGTGGCTTCACGTAGTTCCCCTACAAGCAACACGCACATGAGTCCCACTATATACCACCGCATGACATTAACCCCAAGCGTTATACCGCCGCATGTGCGTCAATATCATATCAAAATAACAATTCACACCACAAGTGCCCATATACCACAACTTGCCAACAACAACAACAATGCCACTATTTCCACAACAATAGCCCATGGCTCTACCACAACATATACAAGAATATTAACAACAACAATGAATGAAAAATACTCAATAAGATAGATGTTTCCACAATAACCAACATCGCCTCAACGTATTAACGACTTTTAGAACTTCAACACCAATGAACTCAACAATGAGAGAAATAATGTATAACCACAATATTAGATAAGACTAACTCACAATAAAAGGGATAACATTTAACGATGAGTGTCGAATAATGGAAGTCAACAAGGAAAGGCATAACATGAACAATTACTACAAGTAACAAAAATTAACAATGAAGAGATAACATGTAATAGTAAAAGAGGTAACAAGTTCAACTAACACATGAGAGCAATTTAGCAAGTATGATGTAGAACAAGTACTAAACAAATCATTTAAGGCATGTAAGGATAGTCTAACACAATTAAGGATAAATTAACTATGAGAATTTAGAACATGATATAGCAATTCAATAAAAGCATGGAAATAATCTAAGTAGCCTAAACCGGACAAATACCACATACAATCCGTGTACCCACTCGTCACCTTGCGTACATGTATTTCACTTAACACAATTGAATCAACAATACCAATCCCAAGGGGTAGTTCCCCCACACGAAGTTAGGCAAGACACTTACCTTAACTAGGCCAATTTAACTCCCAGAAATAGCTTTTCCCTTAAAATTTGCCTCCACACGGCTCAAATCTAACCAAAATCGACTCAGTATCATCAAACAATGCTAGAGAATTTAATTGCAATAGATAAAATTAAGATCTTTACATTTTTTTCCAAAAAGTCAACAAAAGTCAATTCGGAGCTCACCCGGTCAAAACCTGGGTCCAATGAAAGATTCCGTCTACCCATGACCCCACGGGTTCATATTTGTGATTACTTTCAAAATCCGAGACCAAATCGACTCTCAAAACTAAATTTCTTATTTTTCACAAACTTGACAAAGTTTCACCAATTTTCACTTTGATTCGCATGATTTTGATGTGAAAATATAAGATATGTTGATGGAATATGACTAGAAATAGATTAGAATCACTTACTCATGGTTTGTAGGTTAAAATACCCTCTCCAAATCGCCTCCTACCGAGTGTAGGGTTCAAAAATGTGAGAATGAGTTAAAAAATCCCTTCTCCCAACCCTTTAACTAGCTGCAATGTCGCATTTGTGACATAGGGTTCGCATTTGCGAACCCTTTGCAATTGCGGACCAGGGCTCGCATTTGCGAATCCTGATAGCCTTTTACTTCATCGCAATTGCGAAAACGACTTTGCAATTGCGAAGCTGGAATTACCGCAAATGCGAACAAATGTTCGCAATTGCGAACTATGCCCAGATTTTGCTTCCTTCGCAAATGCGAAGGGGAGGTCGCATTTGCAACATTAGTCCCCTACTGTCACCTTCAGAATTTCGAGCCTGGTGTTCGCAATTGCGACACTTGAGCACCAAACCCAAATTTTCTACAATTTTTAGTCCAAAGCTCTACGGAACATGTCCGAAACTCATCCAATCCCTCGGGGCTCCAATCCAAACATCCACACAAGTCTAATATTATCATACAAACTCGCTCACCCGATCTAAACACAGAAATAACATCTAAAACTACGAATTGAACTCTAAAATGCATGAAAATCAAAGAAATTTTCAAGAACTTCTAAAATACATCTAAGCGTTCGAATTCTATCAAGTCAACTCCAAACGACACCAAATTTTTCAGACAAGTTCTAAATACCATAACGGACCTATTCCAAGTCCTAAAATCAAATTTTGAGCTCGATAGCTAAAAGTCAACCTATGGTCAAACATTTCATCTTTAAATTGCCAAATTTCGGCAAATCAACAATAATCAACCTACGGACTTTCAAAATCAATTCGGGGCATACACCCAAGTACGAAATCATGATACGAAGCTATCAGAGCCATAAAAACATAGACATGGAGACATGAAATACCAAATTAACTGCAGATAAACTAGGTGGTAACGCAAGCTTGTAATCCACCTCTTCAATCCTCTCAAGGATCTCAAAAGGTCCGATATACCTAGGGCTCAACTTGCCCTTCTTCCCAGACCTCATCACACCCTTGATGGGTGAAACTCGGAGCAAGACTCGCTCTCCAACCATGAGTGAAACATAGCGAACCTTCCGATCCGCATAACGCTTTTGTCTAGATTGGGCTGTACGATGCAGATCCTGGATCATCTTGACCTTCTCCAAAGCATCTCGAACCAGATTCGTGCCTAATAACTTAGCCTCTCCCGACTCAAACCACCCAACTGGAGAACGACACCGTCTCCCATAAAGAGCCTCATACGGAGCCATCTGGATACTAGAGTGGTAGCTTCTGTTGTAGGCAAACTCCACAAATGGCAAAAACTGATCCCAAGCGCCCTCCGAAATCCATAACACAAGCGCGAAGCATATCCTCCAATTTATGAATAGTTTGCTCGGACTGTCCTTCTTTCTGACGGTGAAATGTTGTACTCAACTCAACTCGTGTGCCTAGATCACGCTGCACAACCTTCCAGAAACGCGATGTTAACTGCGTACCCCTGTCAGAGATGATAGATACCGCTATACCATGAAGTCGGACAATCTCGCGGATATAAACCTAAGCCAGGTGTTCTGAAGAATAGGTAGTCACTATCGGAGTGAAATGAGCTGACATGGTGAACCTGTCCACAATCACCCATACCACATCAAACTTCCTTTGAGTCCGTGGGAGCCCAACAACAAAGTACATGGTGACGTGCTCCCATTTCCACTCAGGAATCTGAAGCCGCTGAAGCAACTCACCCGGTCGCTGATGCTTATACTTCACCTGCTGACAATTGAGGCACCGAGCTATATACTCCACTGTGTCTTTCTTCATCCTCCCACCAATAGTACTGCCTCAAGTCCTGATACATCTTAGCGGCACCCGAATGAATGGAGTACCGTGAACTGTAGGCCTCCTGAAGAATCAACTCAAGCAAACCATCCACATTGGGCACACATAACCGACCATGCATCTGTAACACACTGTCATCCCCAATAGTAACCTCCTTGGCATCGCCATGCTGAACCGTGTCCTTGAGGACAAGAAAATGGGCGTCGTCATACTGACGCTCTCTGATTTAGTCATGTAGAGAAGATCGAGAAACCATGCAGGCAAGAACTCGACTAGGTTCCGAAACATCCAATCTAAAAAACTGGCTGGCTAAGGCTTGAATCTCTAATGCTAATGGCCTCTCTGCTATCGGTAGATATGCTAAACTACCCAAACTCTCTGCCTTTCGACTCAAGGCATCGACCACCATATTGGCCTTCCCGGGATGATATAGAATGGTGATATCATTGTCTTTAAGTAACTCTAACCACCTCCACTGACGCAAGTTAAGATCTTTCATTTTGAACATATGCTATAGACTCCGGTGGTCGGTAAAGACCTCACAAGGAACACCATACAAATAATGCCGCCAGATCTTCAATGCATGAACAATGGCTGCCAGCTCCAAATCGTGGACTGGATAATTTTTCTCATGGATCTTCAGCTACCAATACGTGTAGGCAAACACCCTACCGTCTTGCATCAACATCGCGCCAAGAGAACATGACGCATCACAATACACAATATAAGACCTCGAACCCGTAGGCAATAGCAACACTGGGGCTGTAGTCAAAGCAGCTTGAGCTTTTAAAAGCTCGCCTCACACTCCTCAGTCCATTTGAAAGGAGCACCCTTCTAGGTCAATCTGGTCATAGGTGCAACAATAGATGAGAAACCCTCTATGAAATGACGATAAAACTCGGATCTTTAGTAGCTGAAGACGATCTAAGCCAACTCTGCACCACCTCAATCTTCTTCGGATCTACTTTGATCCCCTCATTCGACACTAAATGACCCATAAACGCTATTGAATCAAGTCAGAATTCCCATTTTGAAAATTTTGCATATAAATTCTTCTCTCTCAAGGTCTGGAGCACGATCCTCAAGTCTTTCCAATGGCGGGAGTATACCAAGATGCCGTCAATAAACACAATGACGAATAAATCAAGATAAGGCTGGAATACACCATTCATCAGGTGCATAAATGCTGCTAGGGCGTTGGTCGGCCCAAATGACATCACAAGGAACTCGTCATGACCGTACCGAGTCCTAAAGGCAGTCTTCAGAATATCCAGATCCCAAATCTTCAGCTGATGATAACCTGACCGCAAATCAATCTCTGAGAATACTTTGGCACCTTGTAGCAGATCAAATAAGTCATCAGTGCGTGGAAATGGATACCTGTTCTTCACTGTAACCTTGTTCAACTGACGATAATCAATACACATGCGCATAGAACCATCCTTTTTCTTTACAAAAAAGACCGGAGCAGCCACCGCGACACACTAGGCCGAATGAATCCCTTATCAAGCAACTCTTGCAACTGATCCTTTAACTCCTTCAGCTCCACTTGGGCCATACGATATGGTGGAATAGTAATGAGCTGAATGACCGACAACAAGTCAATACCAAAATTGATATCCTGGTCGGGCAGCATGTCTGGAAGATCTGCTGGAAATACATCTGGAAAGTCCTTCACTACTGGAACTGACTCAATGCTAGGAGTATCAGCACTAACATCCTGCACAAAGGCTAGATAAGCATCACACCCCTTCTCAACCATCCGTTGTACCTTTAGAAATGATACAACTCTTGTAGGAACATAATGTAATGCACCCTTCCACTCTAACTATGGTAAACCTTGAATAGCCAACGTCATAGCCCCCGTGTGACAATCAAAAATAGCATGATAGGGCGACAACCAGTCCATACCCAAGATAACATCAAAGTCTACCATACTAAGTAGCAATAGATCGACTCTGGTATTAAGACCACTAATAACAAATAAAAGCGACCGATACACACGGTCCATAATAATAGAATCTCTCACATGCATGGACACATAAACAGGAGAACTCAAAGAATCACGAGATATATCTAAATACAAGGCAAAGTAAGATGACACATATGAATAAGTGGATACCAGATCAAATAAGACTGATGCATCTCTATGGCGAACTAGAACTATACCTATAATGACTGAGTCTAAAGCAACTGCCTCTGCCCTACCCAAAAAAGCATAAAATTTGGCTTGGCCTCCCCTTCTAGGGCGACCTATACCCGACCGTCCCCCACCCTTAGATGGATAAGCGTGTAGAGCGGCAACTAGGGCAGGAATCATGGGCGTAGAAGCCTGTGGGCCTAACTGAATTCGTGGAGCCCGAGTAGTCTGGGAAGGTGCACCCACCTCCTGAATCTGGGGCAGTCTTTGACCATGTGGCGGGTATTTCCACACTCAAAGAAAGCTCTCAATAGGTGTGCCGGTTGGGACTAGCTCGGGCCTGGTCGGCTGGACTGACTGCTGAAGGAACCCCGTGCAGGAGGTGCACTAGAAAATGGCTAAGCAAAGTGTGCAACCTGAGACCTTGGAACAACCGTAGCACTACTAGAAGCTGGAAGTGCTGAATGAACTAGACGGCTCACATAGTCTCTACCATGATGGGCTGTAGCTGCAGCGTGACCACCACTAAATCCTCCCGTACCACGAGGCCTCTTGGCCTCCCTATCATCTCTCTCATGGTCTCGCATACCCTCCAACCTTCGTGCAATCTCAACTACCTACTAATACGGAGTATCTGACTCCAACTCCCTAGTCATGCTGAATCTAATACCATGGTTGAGCCCCTTGATGAATCAACAAACTCGCTCTCTAACTGTAGCAACCAATGCAGGTGCATGCCTGGACAAATCACTGAATCGGACAGCATACTCCGGCACTGTCATAGCACCCTGGCACAGCTGCTCAAACTCCACGCGCCCAGCATCCCGAAGGGTCTGAGGAACAAACTCTCGCAAGAAAAACTCTGAAAACCGATCACATGTAAGTCAAGTTGCCTCGGATGGGCTACCCACCTTGTATGCTCGTCACCACTGATATGCCACTCCCTTTAGTTAGAACGTAGTAAAAGAAACCCCACTCGTCTCCACAATACCCATTGTTTGGAGAATATGGTGGCACTCCTCAAGAAAACCCTAGCATCCTCTGAAGCCAAACCAATGAAAGTAGGAGGGTGGTACTTCTTGAAATTCTCGAGCCTAAGCTGCTCCTCCTCAGATGCTGCTGCCCTAATCACGGGATGAACTGGAGCAACAGGCTATATGGTATAACCTATGGGACCTGATCAACCTAGACCCGCTGCTTTAGGTTACGAGCCGCAAGAGTCTGTGCTCCCCCCAGCCTGAGATGTGGCTAGTGCAAATAGGATCAATCCCGCCTGAGCTAAGGTACTGAATATACTCAGGAACTATGCAAGGGTCTCCTAAAGTGCTGGGGTGGCAATAGGCGCCTGGGGTGTCTGTCCCTCACTTGGGGCTACTGGTGGCTCCTATGTTACAGCTCGGGCAGGTGCTCTGGCTGCACCACCTGCCTGTCCTCGGCCTCTGCCCCAGCCCCAGCCTCTCGCAGCTCTAGCAGGGAGCGGGAGTGTCTGATCCGGATCTAGCGGTGCATGTCCTCACCATCTGTGAGATAATAGAAAGTCAAAGATTTAGTTTTCTAAATCAACCAATTCACACGATAAGGAATCAAAGAAGTGCAATTTTTCTAATAGTTCTATAGCCTCTCAAAGATAAATACAGACATCTTCTTACTGATCCGTAAGACTCTACTTAACTTGCTTATGATTCGTAACACCTATGAACCCAGAGCTCTGATACTAACTTGTCACGATCCTAATTCCCCTCCATAAGATGTCATGATGGCACCTACTCTCTACGACTAGGTAAGCCCAACAATTAATTATAACTGATCAGTTAAAATTAACAAGTTACTGAAAACAACTGAAATAATTGATAAAAAACCTTCCAAAAATAAAATCTCAATACACACCCCAAAACCAGTGGAACTAAGTCATAAGCTCTATTGAATAATTCTAAAATATCTAATACATCACTGTCTGAAAGAAATACAACAGGAAGTAAAATAGGAAAGGTGACTCGAGGGCCTACGGACGTGGGGCAGGTACAACTTAAAGTTTCCCAAACAGCAGCTATAGATAATCTCTAACGACCGGCATGTGCAGACGTACCTGGATCTACACAAAAAAATATGTAGAAGCATAGTATGAGTACACCATAACGGTACCCAGTAAGTATCAAGCCTAACGTCATAAGAGTAGTGACGAGGCTAGGTCAAGACATCTACCTGGAAATAAATAAATAGTGTGAAAATGCAATAAGGATAAACAATGGAAAGCAAGAAATAACTATTACGAAACAAGATAATAACCTGAACAGATACCTGAATCTAAATGTTGGAACACGTAAAAGAAACAACTGAAGAAAACCTAAGTGGTCATATACGGACAACAGTTGCTAGAACAAATATGAATAAAACAAAAAGAATAATTTCCACCAAAAACTCTTTGCAACATAAAATTAACAGCAAGAATCAAAACGAGGTACCGCCTCGTATTTACATTTCTCAATTTCAAACACAATCTTTCCTCATATCGCCGCGTAAGCCTTATATTTGAAAATGAATTTTGAAAATAGTTTTCCCGAAATAACTACACGCACTTTGGCGCACCTTATGATGCCGCGTTGGCTTCATGTAGTTCCCCTACAAGCAACACGCACATAAGTCCCACCTTATACCGCCGTGACGAGCTTGAAACACACACTTAAATTATGCTCGCTATTCAAAGATAGTATAGTATAATATCGTATCCACATGGATTGGATTTAAACTGTATTCTCATAGTTTCTAGCTTGGTTGCTATCCAAGATGATCAACTAGGATTTATAAGATTTCTAACTAAAATTAACTAAGAATCTAAAGCTATTGACTAATAACTATCGAAATAAGGAATAGGCAAAGAAGGTTATCAATGGGAGAAAATAGGATTTTGATAGGATAGGTGCAAGATAGTTGTTCGGATGATATAACTCTAGATAATTCACTTCTAGTGTTCAAGTGAATCTCTCGAATTCACTCAATTATTAGTTCAGACATTTAGTAGAAACTCCTCTCTCTATTAAGTCTCAACCTCACGAGTGAACCAATTTAAGCTTTGTGAAGATATGCAAGAATGCGTAGTGGATTAGTCTTTAGGAAAACCTCTTTCGACTATTCTCCTAACTAGGTTTAATCGATAATTCAAATAGCCTATTTCGATTACTTAGAAGAATCAATGAACTAAACCAACAATATAATACAAAGATATCACAAGTTGTGTCTCTCTCGATTACATGAACAAGCGAATATAGATGCAACAATAAAATTATCCAAAACTGATTCAATACATAAAACTAGCATTATAATCCACAAACAATCATCAATACACCAAATCCATCAAACCCAAAAAGGAACTACTCCATAATAATGGTGAAATTCATCATTAAAGTAAAGGAAAACATAGATTCGATCCAAACTAGGGTCTTGAGTGAGGAAGGAATGATGAAATCCTTATGCTTTTGCTCTTCCAACTCCTCCTTAGCTTTCTTAGGTCGAAAGTATGTCATAAGTCCAGAAAATAATATTTTTCCATGTATTTATACCAAGCAGGGTAGGGCCCAAACGAAATCACCCTTTCCTAGCCGAAGTGGGAAACTTGCAAACTTATTCTTTTTCATGCATCGCACCATACGTTGTCGGCTGCATCATAGCAGTGCTTTTTCTTGTCAGACCACAAAAACTCAACCTTTGAACTTTGTCAAACTTCTGACGCAAAATTGCAACAATGCATCGCACAGTGCTACGCATAGTGCGTCGCATTAGTGCATTTTCGCAGACAATTGCTTCTTCCTTGATTTTTGACGTCCATAAGTGATCCTTGACCCCCGAATACAATCCCGCTTAATACCTTGGGCTTTTACTCAGACTTCAAAGCTCCAGATTATTCGATTTAGCTCCAGAACATCTCCATAACTCGGAATCAGTCCCACAAGGCATAAAATATGGAATTAGTGCAAAACACTACCAATTAAAGCTCAACACAAGTAAAGTGCAGCTAATTAGAGTGCAATAAGCGACTAAAACACGAAATTATAGCCTACCATCAACACCCCACACTTAAACCATTGTTCATCCTCGAGCAATCAAACTACACTTCATATATACATGACTGTTTTAAGCAACTCTCCTAACTCATTACATCAAGAATAATTAAAGCAGATTAAGCACTCTTATGTAACATCCTTGCCTCAGATTTGACTCAAAAGAACCACACATTTTTCATAATCCGCTCACTTACTCTAATATAGAGATAAACGACTTTTCCTTTCCTTCGTGAATCCAGTGCCCTTACACAACAATAGAGAGCAGTTCCACACACAATAAAATTTAAGAAACAATCAGGAACTCAAGATAGAAAGAATCACTCACTCTCAGAAATAACATTCATATGCCACAAAAGACGTACCATAGGCTTTCCCGTAGTGTGCTACTCTACTAATTGAGCTCATTCAGTCAAGGATCAAGTAGGAGGAATTTAATTGGTTGTAATGTAGGTTGCTGGACGAGTAGGATACATTTAGATATAAGAGTGACTACACCTCCCTAAGCACTTTAATACGTAATTACTCGTTCAAAACCTCACACTTATGTCAAACCATAAATCCACCTTCACATCAATATACATCAACTCCCTACTTCTTTAAGCACAAATACATCAAGAGATACCACTATCAACAAATATTTTCACAACAATACAACTGTTTATCATTTTCTTTTCTTATTCAATTAAGGTGGCTCTTACTTTTTCATAATAATGCACCTTTCTCCTATTTTAATAGTTCCACTCAAAAGCCAAACTAACACCTCATGCTTTACATTTTACAAAGTTCATAACAAATTCAAGTGCTCACGAGAGGTAAAAGGTTCAAATAGATGGTCAATCAAACAAATGGTTAAGGCTTGTAATGTGGTTGCCAAAGAAACAGGATTACAGGCTCAAAGGGGTTAACTAAGATACATAACAATTAGGTGGGTAAACATATATCTGGCTCAACAAAGAAATGCCTATATCACTTCCAAGACTAAATAAAACTACTATTTCACTTTGCAAACACACGGAGCAAGTTCTAGTCATCAAATGCAATGCACAGAACAACACAGAGCCTCACACACGCATGGAACATAACTTACTCAGGATCGGACTCATCAAGACACTCTAGTCAAAGCAGTTAAGCAAAGTTAAGATCATACACTTTAAGGCACTTATACAAGAGTCAATAACTGATCCTAAGCATCACAACTAAAGCACTTACTATTCTCAAGGTATAATAAAGTCAAGAGATATTTCCTTCCATTCAAACAATAGCACAAGGTTTCCTACTCCTAACAAGAATAAAAGCTACTACACCCGGTTCAAACAAAGCCCTCAAAGAAAAACCAAGGGGAACTTATTACGCTACTTACAAGAGAATATCTTTTTGTCTTCTTCCTTCCACTTAAAACCCTCAAGAAACCTGCCGATGATATCGATAATTGAAAATTAATTTTTTTTTTCTATCTCTAACTGCTACAACTAATAAAAAGAAACACATATACAAACATACATACAAATATCCCTACCCCACACTTTAAATTGTGGCATGTCCGTATGACATACAATTAAAAAGCATAAGATAAAGAAACTTCCCTGTATATCTAGTCGGGGTCTGAGTCGAAGTCGGGTTCCATTCCTCGCGCCCGAACTAATACACATATCCATGCAGACAACTTCTTCTCAGCCTTTTTGGGATACACCCCACACTTATCATTCTCGCTCAATACAGCCTTCTCTTTCGAGCCCTTCACTTTCCACTAAACACTTGCAGCTGGTTTTTTTTTTGGCACCCCTTTTTTCTATATCCATCTTGAATGTCACAGTCTCCTCACCCACTCTAAGCATGAGTTTCCTCTCATGTATATCTAATATCGCTTTGCCCGTCGCTAAGAATGGACTTCTAGGACGAGGGGGACCTTCTTGTTTTCCTCCATATTCACCATTATAAAATCCACAGGAAATACCACCTTATCCACCCGGACTAACACATCTTCCACTATTCCCTCAGGTATTATAGCCATTTGGTCTGCCAGCTGCAAAGATATGGGTGCATACCTTATCTCTCAAATCTCCTTCTCCAATTTCTTATAAATAGACGCAGGCATTAAATTAATTGAGGCACCAGAATCACATAAACATTAGTCAAAATTGATAGTTCCTAAAGAGCAAGGTATAAAACTCCCTGGATTTCCACATTTTTTTTGGGAGTTTATTTTGTAATATCGCACTGCAATGCTCTGTGAGCTTGACCACTGAGGTATCCTCTACTTTCCTCTTCTTCGTAAGGATCTCTTTTAAGAATTTAGCATAAGAAGGCATTTGTGAGAGCACTTATGTGAATGGTAAGTTTACATGAACTTGTTTTAGCATATCCAGAAATCTCTCAAACTGCTTGTCCAGCTTTTCTCTACATAGATTTTGAGGGAAAGGTAAAGCAGGCATATGCTTGCTCTCCTCAGGTTCTTCCCTTCTCGATTTTTCTTCCTTCTTCTTTTTCTTAGCTTTCATCATGCCTTTCTTCTTCTTGTCATCATCACTTTTCAGCTGCTCTCCACTTTCTTTTTCACATATCACATCTTTTTGGATCGGGGTGGGGTCTTTCGACACTTGCCTACTTCTCAAGGTTACAACATTCACTGTTTCTTTAGAATTTCATTCAGTATCTGCAGGGAGAGTACCTGGAACCCTCTTAGATAATATTGTTGCAATCTGTCCCATTTGCTTCTCTAAATTTCGAATTGCTGCGCCTTGTACTTCAAATCTTTCATCAGTTTTCATAATGAAGGCCTTCATGAGATCTTCTAGACCAGGTTGAATAGGTTGTTGACGCTGAAACTGCTGCCTCAGCTGATTCATAAAAAGCTCCTTGTCCCTAGAATCTTGGGTTGTTTTTTTTCCATGCATTAGCGGTACCCCCAGGTGAACTCCATGAATAACTGGGATGTTTCTGATCCATTACATTAAAATTATAATTTCCCACAACATTCACTTCCTTAGTTGAGGCTTGACACTCATGAGTCGGGTGTCCTCTTCCACATATATCACAAGCTGCGTGAGCCTCATTTTGTATCGAGGCTAAGGTAAACTTTCATATTTCTTTAGCCATAGCATTAAGTTGTACCTGCACAGATGTATTAGCATCAACTTGGTGAACACCGGTTGATGTTTTTCTTTCAGCACTCTCAGAGGGCCAATGATTTGCATCCTCAGACGACTCATCATGAATTGTAACTGTCTGTTCTGGAGTCTTTTTCATCAAAGGGCCTCCAACTGCATTGTTTAATGTTCTCTGCGAGGCCGGTATCAGTCCATCCCAAAAGTCCTAGAGTTGCATCCAGAGTTCAATTCCACTATGTTGACACTTTCTGACTATCTCCGTAAACCTCTCTTATGCTTCAAAAACAGTTTCAGTCTTTTTCCGGCAGAAGTTATGGATTTCTCTTCTAAACTTTCCCGTCTTAACTGAGGAGAAATATTTATCAAGGAATTTCCTAGTCATCTCTTTTCATGTTCTAATCGATCCCGTAGGCAAGCTTCGAAGCCACTACTTTGCATCATCTTTAAGTGATAAGGGGAATGCCTTTAAATACACTGCATCTTGTGAAACCCCATTGTATTGGAAGGTGATCATAATCTCCTCAAAGTCCATTAGATGTGTGTTCGGATCTTCGTTCATCTTTCCTCTAAAAACACAGTAATTTGGAATGGTTTGAAGCAACCCTTGCTTCAACTCGAAATTGTTAGCTGCAATTGCAGGTGGTCTAACACTTGATAAGCCTTGATTGTAGACCAGTCTAGCATAATCGCCCAGTGATCTACCAGGCATGGGAGCTATATTCCCGAACTGGTCTGTAGCCAAGGGTTGATTTTGAGCAATTCTCCGACCCCTCTTTTCTTCATAGATAATCTGTGCATCTCTAATAGCTGCTTCCTCAGCATCCCGTGCAGCTTATTCTCATTGTTGAACTACCTCCATTGCAGCCAAATCAACATTATCATCACCATTTCCAGCCATAAGTTCTTTGGTTGAGGATTGCCTAACCCTTTCTAATGTCTTGGTGAGAGTTCTTTCCTTCCTCAGCTGTCGCAGTTGTTTTTCTATCTCGAGCTCGTATGGTAGCACTTCTTTCATAGAAGCTCGAGTCATACACCAATCTAAACCTGTAACCTGCACACAGTCAACGAACACCAAACGTAAAAAGAGAAAATAAAAATAGAAGAAAAAAAAATTCTTGAATTAGCACTACGAACTATTTCAAACACTATTGATTGCCAATCCCCGACAACAGTGCCAAAATTTGACGAGCTTGAAACACAGACCTAAATTATGCTCTCTAATCAAAGATAGTATAGTATAATATCGTATCCACAGGGATTGGATTTAAACAATATTCTCATAGTTTCTAGCTTTATTACAGTCCAAGATGATCAACAGTTGAGATTTTGTAAGATGTCTAACTAAAATTAACTAAGAATCTAAAGCTATTGACTAATGACTATTGAAATAAGGAATAAGCAAGCATGGTTATAAATAGGAGAAAATAGGGTTTTGATAGGATAGGTGTAAGATAATTGTTCGGGATCTAACTCTAGATAATTCACTTCTAATGTTCAAGTGAGTCTCTTGAATTCACTCAATTATTAGTTTAGACGTTTAGTAGAAACTCCTCTCTCGATTAAGTCTCAAACTCACGAGATGAACCAATTTAAGCTTTGTGAAGATATGCAAGAACGCATAGTAGATTGGTCTTTGGGAAAACCTCTTTCGACTATTCTCCTAACTAGGTTTAATCAATGATTCAACTACCCTCTTTCGATTACTTAGAAGAATCTATGAACTCAACCAACAATATAATGCAAAGATATCACAAGTTATGCCTCTCTCGATTACATGAACATGTGAATTTTATAGATGCAACAATAAAATCATCCAAAAACGATTCAATATATAAAACTAGATTTGCAATCCATAAATAATCATCAATACACCAAATCCATCAAACCCAAAAAGGAACTACTCCATAATCATGGAGAAATTTATCACAAATATAACTAAAGTATAGAAAAACATATATTCGATCCAAACTCGGGTCTTGAGTGAGGAAGGAATAATGAAATTCTTGTGCTTTTGCTCTTCCAACTCCTCCTTAGCTTCCTTAGGTCGAAAGTATGTCAAAAGTCCAGAAAATAACGTTTTTTCATGTATTTATACCAAGTAGGATCGGGCCCAAACGAAATCACCCTTTCCTAGCCGAAGTGGGAAACCTGCAAACTTATTCTTTATCATGCGTTGCACCATGCGTCGCCGGCTGCGTCGCAACAGTGCTTTTTCTTGTCAGACTATAGAAACCCAGCCTCTGAACTTGGTCAAACTAATGACGCAAAGTTGCACTAATACGTCGCACAATGCTACACATAGTGGGTCGCATTAGTGCATTTTTGTAGACTGTTGCTTCTTCCTTGATTTTTGACGTCCAGAAGTGATCCTCGACGCCCGAACACGATCTCGGTTTAATCCCCGATGCTTTACTCAGACTTTAAAGCTCAAAATTATTTGATATAGCTATAGAACATTTTCATAACTCGGAATCATTCCTACAAAGGCATAAAATATGCAATAAATGCCAAACACTACCAATTAAAGCTCAACACAGTGAATTAGAATGCAATAAGTGACAAAAACATGAGATTATAGTCTATCATCACGTCGCATGCGCGTCAATATCATATCACAATAACAATTCGCACAACAAGTGCCCATACACCACAACTTGCTAACAACAACAACACCAATGTTTCCACAATAATATCCCATGGCTCCACCACAACATATACAAGAATATCAACAACTACAATGAATGAAAATTACTCAATAAGATAAATGTTTCAACAATAACCAACATTCCCTTGGCGTATTAACGACTTTCACAACTTCAACACCAATTAACTCAACAATGAGAGAAATAATGTATAACCATGATATTAGATAAGACTAACTCACAATAAAAGGGATAACATTTACCAATGAGTCTCGAATAATGGAAGTCAACAAGGAAAGGGATAACATGAACAATTACTACAAGTAACAAAAATTAACAATGAAGAGATAGCATGTAACAATGAAAGAGGTAAAAAGTTAAACTAAATCAAGGAAGCAACTTAGCAAGTAGGATGTAGAACAAGTACTAAACAAATCATTTAAGGCATGTAAGGATAATCTAACACAATTAAGGATAAATTAACTATGAGAATTTAGAACATGATATGAAATTCAATTAAAGCATGGAAATAGTCTAAGTAGCCTAAACCAGACAAATACCACTTACAATCCGTGTACCCACTAGTCACCATGCATATATGGATTTCACTAAAACAATTGAATCAACAATACCAATCCTAAGGGGTAGTTACCCCACACGAAGTTAGGCGAGATACTTACCTCTACTAGGCCAATTCAACACTCGGAAATAGTTTTCCCTTCAAATCTGCCTCCACATGGCTCAAATCTAACTAAAATCGACTCAATATCATCAAAAAATGCTTGGGAATTCATGCAATAGATAAAGTTAAGATCTTTATACTTTTCCCAAAAAGTCTACAAAAGCCAACCCGAGGCCCGCCCGGTCAAAACCGAGTCCAATGGTAGATTCCCTCTACCCATGACCCCAGGAGTTCATATATATGATTAGTTTCAAAATTCGAGTCCAAATCGACTCTCAGAAGGAAATTTCATAGTTTTCAAAAACATGACAAAGTTTCACCAATTTTCTCTTTGATTTACATGATTTTGATGTTCAAATCTACGATATGTTGATGAAATATGATTAGAAATGGAGTAGGGTTACTTATCTAAGGTTTGTAGGTGAAAATTCCCTCTCCAAATTGCCTCCTACCAAGTCTAGGATTCAAAAATATGAATGAGTTCAAAAATCCCGTCTCCCAACCCTTTAACCAGCTGCAATTGTCGCATTTGCGACACAAGGTTCGCATTTGCGAACCCTTTGCAATTGCGGACCAGGGCTCGCATTTGTGAACCTTGACAGTCTTTTACTTCATTGCAATTGCAAGAACGGCTTCACAATCACTGCAAATGCGAACAAATGTTCGCATTTGCAAACTTTGCCAAGATTTTGCTTCCTTCACAAATGTGAAGGGGAGGTCACATTTGCGACATTAATCCCCTACTGTCACCTTCGCATTTGCAAGCCTGGTGTTCGCAATTCCGACACTAGATCACCAGACCCAAATTTTCTGCATTTTTTAGTCCAAAACTCTCCGGAACATGTCCGAAACACATTCGAGCCCTTGGGGCTCCAAACCAAACATGAACACAAGTCTAAAAACATCATACGAAATCCCTCACGCGATCAAAATACAAATAACATCTATAACTACGAATTGAACTCTAAAATACATGAAATTCAAAGAAATTTTCTAAGAACTTCTAGAATTACAACTAAGCATCCATATCCTTTCAAATCAACTCCAAACAACACCAAATTTTCCAGACAAGTTCTAAATACCATAACGGGCCTATTTCAAGTCCCAAAATCAAATTCCGAGCTCGACAGCTAAAAGCCAACCTACAGTCAAACTTTGCAACTTTAAATTACCAAATTTTGGCAAATCAACACAAAACAACCTACGGACTTCTAAATTCAATTTATGGCATATGCCCAAGTCCGAAATCACTACGAATCTATCAGAGCCATAAAAACACAGTTCCGGGGTCGTTTCACAAAAGTCAAAGTTTGGTCAATATTTTTTAATTTAAACTTTTATGTCAAGAATCAACGGTCCAAATCAACCTAAGAGCTTTCCGGAACGAAACTAACCTACCCCGAATGTCATAAAAGCATAAACACACATGTATGAAGCAATTACACAAAACTACAGATCGGGTCGTTACAGGATATGAGACTAGAGTTGATCTTTTATTGCTCAGCATAGTTGATTTTCAGGTGATTTGGGTATAAATTGGCTATCTCCATACCATGCTATTCTTGATTGTCACGCTAAGACCGTAATGTTGGCGATGCCATGGTTACGTAGGATGGAGTAGAGAGGTTCTTTGGGTCATGCTCCTAGTAGAGCGGTGTCTTTTCTACAGGCCCAGCGGATGGTTGAGAAGGGTGTTTGGCGTGCCACCTGACAAGGATATTGACTTTGGTATTGATTTGGTGCCGGGCACTCAGTCTATCTCTATTCCACCATATTGCATGACACTAGTGGAGTTGAAGTAATTGAAGAGACAGTTACAGGAATTCCTTGATAAGGGTTTCATCAGGCCTAGTGTATCACCTTGGGGTACGCCACTGCTATTTGTGAAGAAGAAAGATGGTTCTACGAGAATGTGCAATGATTGTTGACGATCAATTTTTGGCCCTCCCCTTTTAAATTAAATTTTTTACACTTATTAATCAACAGTAAATGTAGTGGAGAATTTAAAAATTAATAATACCTATTTTCTCAAAATATAAATGATATAATACGTATAATATTAGTTAGTAACAGTAATTCTATAATCAATAGTAATTTAGTCTTAAATATTTATAAATTATATTACTTCTACTTTTTTTTGAGCTAAATATAGATTTTATTAATATAAGCAAAGTACAAAAGTGGAAGGGGACATAAACCTTACCTCCCAAAAGAAAATGCATGTACTCTTAGTCATCCTAAAGTGATAATTAATTGTACCTAGGTAGTAGTAAGGAGTTAGACCTATGGTGATGTAACGATTGTCTATTTTATAGTGATAGACAATCGTATGTACAAAAAAAAATGTGAAATTTTTCTAGGTCAGCTATACAAAAAAGTACATATGTTCCTATTTCTACTACGTGGATGAGGGATGTGGTCATCTAATTCTACTACTTTAGTTAATTAAACTATTTTTTATGATTTTATAAACAAGTATTACGATTAATCTAATAATTTAAGTCTTGAATTATATTATCTCGATTACTTTAATTAACCAAACAATTAATTTTCATAATTTAATGGATGATTATTATATTTTTAATTATTTAAAACTAACTAATCTCATTAATTCAAATATATTTGATAATTATATTTTATTACATCTCATGGGGATTAATGAAGTCTAATTAATTTAATTATAAAGGGGGTCAAAAACTCAAAATAGTTTTAATATGGCCATAATCTAAATCCATACCCAACTTAATTTAGCTCAAAACATAGGCTCAATCCCTCAAAACCCGACCTGGCAACCCCCACCCCATCCTATTTGACAATCCACGCCACTCTCTTCCAACAAATCGCTGCACGGCACGTCAGACGTTCCCAATAATGACAAAAGAAATACAATGCATCTGGACCGTAGATCCAAACCATCAATGATCCACAATTAATCCCAACTCTTCTTTTATTTTTACATCATTCAGGGTTTCACCTCAACCGTTGGATCAAAAGGGTCCAACGGCCACCATTCGTTCTATATTAAACCTTTTATCTATTTTAAACCTCAAAAAATTTGGAGTCGTTAATTAAAATGAGCCAATGGATCCGCTCCCGTCTCCCGTTTTAATTAGGAAAACAACAGCAAACCCTAGTCTTTTCTCCTTGACTGGCCGCCTCTCTTTCCCTTTCCTATCTCTTTTCTCTCAAATCGAAGACTCCCATTAATCCCTGAATCTTGCACAAAACCGTGTAAGGTCACTCAAATTAACCTAAATGCTCATCCTGTCTCTCTTCCAGCAAAGAAACGCACTGGTATTTTCCTATTTCCTCACTCGATTTTGAATTCCAAACCCCGAAACCCTAGATCAAAAGATGGAAGTGTTCAAATCTCATGATTTCGCTTCCTATCGTTCAAATCACCACATGCATATGAAGATTTATGAGGATCTCGAACAACATCATAATAATTCTTGGTCCAGTTGCCAAACACAATTACTTCTGCGCATGGGCATTGATCGATGGTCCTTCGATCTCCAAGGACCGATTTTCTTCAAGGTAAAAGCTCCACCCTGATTTCCGCTCTGTTTTCCCCCTTTTGCTATCTTCAGAAGTCAATCGTCATTCCCCACTATCTCTTTGACTTCAATTGGAGCCCTAAGTCTTCAATGCTACAATAAATAGAACTTTTAATGCTCTCACCAAATACACTGAAGAAGAGAATTGAAATAATACGCAGACACACACTAAAAACCTAAGAATTTTCTGTTGGTTCAAGTATTTAGAATTTCTTCTCTAATTTCTCTTTTTCTTTCTTTTATTCCTACTCGATTTCGACTATGTTAAGTTGATTGTTGAGGTTGGGTTCTCAGAAGGCTACTGATTTTTCGTTACCTGGTTTACTGCTCCATAGAAGGTCAGTGAACACTGACCTCCTTTTTTCATTCTTCAATTATTTATATGGCTATCTGATTATGATGTCTACCTATTAATTCCTGGCTACTCATCATATTCGTCAATAACATGTGACCCTTTATTGTATTTTGTATTTGTGTTATCCTTATTTTAAAATTAATGATGCTTTTTTGATGGTTATCTCTGTGTTGTTGTTAAACATGTGATGGTTGTGGAACTTTGTTTCTCATGACTTAGATAGTCAAAATGATTCTACACTGTTGTTACTCTTATAAGAAAGTCTTGTTGAGCCTTCATGTTAGTTGAACTAAACCTAACAATTACATGTAGTCTATCCCTGTTGATTTAGTACTAGCCACGTTTACACTGTCATGTTGACTAAGTTGACTGAATCATATCCTTGAACTTCTCCTAATATCCTGTTAAGACCTTCATACCTGCAACAATGTGCTATCTTAATCTTCTGCCTATGATATTATGTTGCATTGGTTTAGCTCAATGAATGATTCTCATTAAGGATTCTGCTCATGTTTCTCATGTTGATCTGTTTTCCTAAACGACTCTAGTTGGCAGTCTTGTTCTTGATGCTATGGTTCTGATAGAATGATTCATGTGTGCCTATCATGACAACTTGTATAAAAGAAAATTATATAGTGATTTTTGTTGGCATAACTTGCTAGTAAACTTGCTCACATGTCCATATGGTAATTTGTTATGATCTGCTTGCGTTGCCTTGACCAACTGAAAATGAATGTCTTGACTTGTTATTTCATGACTATTTGATAGCATTGTTTAGATAGTTCTCGCTCATGAATCTGATTGTTTTTTGATTTTGGTAATTTGAAAACCTGAAAGACTATGCATTGTCATGATTAGATCTCACATCCAGTAGGTTTAAATAAAAACTAAAGCTAGCCTTTTTATTCATGTTGATGTCTCTGTTGACCTAGTTGATTGGTATGCTCTTGGAGAATTCTTAGTGAGTTTATTAGCATAAGTGTTTAATGAAGTAAGATCCTAGTTATGTGTGTACTTGCTTAAAACTATTCTGAAGACTGTTAGGATGTTTGCAACCCGTTCTAATGGTTTGAACCTACCTAAGGGAGGTTCAGAAGTGTTAGATCTTTAGTGAAGTTAACAAAACAAGTGCATATGCCCATCTCTGTCACCTACTGATATCTCTGACTACTTGATAAGATATCCCTGAACTTGAAATTATAAGTAATAGAGTTTAGTTGCTGGTAGTATATAACCAACTGCCTGTGCTTTGTGATCCCTGCTTGGTTATGTGCTAATAGTGACTCTCATAAGTGCTCTGTACCATGTTGTGATAACTTAAAATCAACCTCATGGCTGTTGCTACCATCGAAAATTTAATAATCTACTCGTAGTGACCTGTTCTTATATTTTATGTTCTATTGAGAAAGTTTCAAGGTCAATATTGTGTTAGTCCTTAGCTTCTTATGGTTTGGCTCTCTAATGATGGATGCAATGCTTAATGTGGTTGTTTGATTTTAAGTTGGTGTTTCTGCGTGGCTGAACCTTTGAAAGGTTTTATAATAAACCTTATGTATTTACCCCTTTCATGTTCTATGTTGGTTGAACTGCTGAGTTAACATTTTTTTATGCTCAAACCTTTGAGGAAGAGTGAAGGTCAATGATAGAGGGTATTTGGGTACGAGCTTGACTTTGTGGTTAAGGCACCCCTCCCTGGCACAAGCACCACTCGGGATCTATGGGACCCTTATGAACTCTAATGTGTCAGGAATCCATAGGGAAACTTCATAAATAAACATGGTTCACCCTAAGCCCTTAGTCATTAACCTTAACTAATCTTCAAAGGGTTAATTTCACAGATGAAAATTGACTTTACTGTATTTTTTATATCCTTTTCATTATTACTTATTATAATTTTGTCTTGCTTGTATTAACACATGCTAATCATATTTCTTTTCTTTTCTATGCATAATCATTGGGCCTTCTAAGTTCATTTGGAACTCAGGCCCATGCTCAGAGAAACTGGGCTGCTTCCTCACTTGTTGAAGTCTGCTGCTACTTAGATAAATTTGGGCTTGGCTTGCTTTGCCAGCCCAATATAGAAGAGTCCTGGTTTCCTCCCTTTGACTAAATGTATGTTATTGTTATTTCGCTTTTTTGTATGTCTTTGGATAACTAAATTTATTATTGGATATTCGTAGCTACTCTGAGTGTTCGGGAAAATCCTTAGGCAAGTCAAATATGATAGATAAAAGGGAAACTATGATTTCAAAGACTAATTGTTCCATTTCAAGCAAACTTGACATTTTAAAACTGAACGCTTTTGATCCCAACAATTTTGATAAATAATTTTTCTTTAATCTTTTAATGAGTTTTATTTTAGTTTTAGGAATCAACGGGATCCGGATGAGTTAAAAGGGAAACAAAATTTGATACAAGTCTAAATGTCTTCGAGGTTGAACTGAACTTTTTTCAAAAACAAAAAAAGCGAACCATACCATTTTGAAACAAAAGGGACAAGCCATGCTATTCAAAAAAGTGAGGTAACCATTGCTATTTCCGAAGAATCAAATACCCCTTTTGAAAATACACGGATTAAAATTACTTTTAATAAACAGACAAGGTATACTCTTTTGTCATATAATATGAATGTATATATTTTTTTCTTTTACAAAACGTAAATAAGAAGGTTTCTAAACAAACATTGTTATTTGAAAAGTAACTACACTATCATTTCTCAAAACAAGGACGAGTTTCAAATGAGTTTTAAAATGTTTTCTCACTTTTTTACAAAATCCCATTTAATAATTTTAACCAATAATCAATTAAGATATAGATATTTCTTTCTATGAACGTAGCCTAAGATTAAGGAGCTACCTCAGGTAGATTGTAAGGGTTGCCTAACACCTTCCCCTTAGAATAACTAGAACCCTTACCCAAATCTCACTGGTTAGTAGATCATTAGGACAATAATTTTGACAAACTTATAGGTACCTAGTACACCTTAAACATTAGGTGGCGACTCTTTTTCATCAACGTCAGAGGAATCACTAGTTGTATTTTGTTTTGACCTGTGCAAAATAGGGTCAACAACATAGCGACTCTGCTGGGGATTACATTTATGTTTAGACCTTAACGGACTGAGGCTTGACTTTGAACTCGGGGTTGTTTGTTTATGTTCTGCTTCAATTGTGTGTTAAACTTGCAAATATGTGTTTACTTGTTTTCCTACTTGTTTACACTTTACATGACTTTATATCTTGCTAAAATGTATTTATTTGTTTACTCTTAATATTATCGCCGTTTCACCACAATTACTTGTACTATTTTATATCGTGTCATCATATTTTCCTATCGAGTCTTGGCCGTACACAATCATACACAATGTCACAGGAGGGTTGTCTTTTCACCCTTACGAATCTTCTTTTCAAAACTCTCTAGTTTTAGAGAATGATCTTGCCAGACCAGCTGACATATCATCTAGTAGTTATTAAGTCAACTCTAAATTTAGTAAGCACTCTACTCTTAGAAATCATAGGTGGGTCAATCCTTGGTATCGAGTCACAATAAGAAAAGCCACCATAATATCAATGGGTCATGCACCTAACGTCATGCCTTTCGTGGAATGACAAATCAATCATGATAAGACACCAAGGATTCAAAGCAAATATTGTAAGGCCTCGTAAAATTTCGCAAAGGAAAAATTAAGGTTTCGTGGTGTTGAGGTAGGCTTACGTGTTTGAAGGTTGTAGAAATTCTTCGCGACACTTTTTGGGTTGAAGAATGCACTGAGGAGTTGGTGGAAATTTTTGGCAGAAGAAGGCAATTCTGTGGTTTGTTTCACGATCGAAGAACCATTTTGCCGGCCGCACAATGGTGGCAGAGTTGAGCAGGGAGTTGTTGAATTTTGAAAGTTGTTTTGCACCCATTCTGCGGTTGCATAATTCATTCTGCGGCCGCATAAGTGATCTGCGGACCGCAGAATGGTCGCAGACCGGTGCAGTGCAGCCCAGTTATGGGCATCAGTTTTGCGGTCCATTTTGCGGACCGCATACCTGTTCTGCGGTCAGTTGTTAGTTCTGCGACCGCAGACCTGAGTTCGGAGGATCCATTTTTCTACTTTTATAACCCGACCCCATTCCATTATACAGACACTATGGACTATTTTTTAAGTAAAAACCTGGTATTTTGAGATTGAGAGAGTGCTCTGAAGTGGGAGAGGGTTCCTCAAGAATTTGTTTTTCAATTCTTGCTCAAATCTTGGAAGGTTGACAAGGGAAACTCACTAGGTCTTCATCCTAGAGGTAAGATCCTACACCCTAACTCTCAATTTAAAATTTAACTAAAAATAGGTAATTAGTAAGGAAATTCTTAGGTGTGGAAGCTGTTTATTTTGCATGCATGTGTTATCAAGGGGTGTAGGAAGATGCTCTTAGCCGGAAATCTATAGGTAGTTTGACTCACTTGGAGGCATATCAAAGGCCGTTAGCCAAGGAGGTTCATCGATTAGCTAGTTTGGGAATTCGTCTTACGGATTCTAGTGAAAGAGGAGTGATTGTGCAAAATAGGGCTGAATCATCGCTTGTTGTGGAAGTCAAGGAAAAGCAATACAATGACCCGTTGTTGGTACAATTGAAGGAGGGAATTCAAAAACATAAGACCATGGCCTTTTCTCTTGGCATGGATTATGGTACATTAAGGTAACAAGGGCGTCTATGTGTTCCAAATGTAGATGGTCTCCGGGAGAGAATCATGACTGAGGCTCACACTTCTAGGTATTCCGTGTACCCGGGCTCTACAGAGATGTATCATGATCTTAGAGATGTTATTGGTGGAACGATATGAAGAGGAATGTAGCGAACTTTGTGGCGAGATGTCCAAATTGTCAACAAGTGAAGGCCGAACACCAAAGGCCTGGTGGATCGGCACATAACGTAGAAATTCCGATGTGGAAATTGGAGATGATTAATATGGACTTTGTGGTAGGATTACTTTTCACTCCTCGCAAATTCGACTCGATTTGGGTACTTGTGGATCGCTCACAAAGTCAGCACACTTCTTGCTAGTTAAATCTACCGACACAGCAGAACAATATGCTCAGTTGTGTACCAAGGAAATAGTCAAGTTGCATGGCACTCCAGTTTCTATTATCTCAAATCGAGGGGCACAGTTCACGTCTAATTTTTGGAAGAAATTTCAGCAAGGTTTGGGTACTCAGGTGAATATTAGTACAGCCTTCCATCCACAGATCAACGGGCAGGCAGAGCGGATTATTCAGACGCTTAAGGATATGTTACGTGCTTGTATTCTTGACTTCAAAGGTAGCTGGGATGATCATTTGCCGCTAATTGAATTTGCCTACAACAGCAGTTATCATGCCAGCATTCAGATGGCACCGTTCGAGGCTTTATATGATAGGAGATATTAATCTCCCATTGGGTGATTTGAGATTGGGGAAGCAGAGTTGATAGGGCCTGACCTCATGCATCAGGCTATGAAAAAAGTTAAGATCATTAAATAGTGGTTGAAAACTGCTCAGAGTCGTCAAAAGTCCTATTCGGATGTGCATTGCAGGGATTTGGAGTTCAAAGAAGATCATTGGGTATTCTTGAAGGTTTCCCTTATGAAGGGTGTAATGCGGTTAGGTAAGTAGGGGAAGTTGAGTCCAAGGTATGTCAGACAGTACAAAATCATTCTGAGGATTGGTCAGGTGGGGTACAAACTCGGGCTACCACCTGAGATGTCATTAGTGCACCCAGTATTTCATGTGTCTATGTTGAAGAAAGTAGTTGGAGACCAGACATGGTTGAGACTATTGAGGTTAACGAGGAATTGACTTATGAAGAGATTCCAGTTTCTATTATGGATCGTCAAGTCCAAAAGTTGAGAAATAAAGAAATTGCCTCCGTGAAAGTGTTATGGCGCAACCAGCAGATTGAAGAGGCCACCTGGGACGCCGAGGAAGAAATGTAGAAGTACCCTTATTTGTTTGAATAGCTATGTAATCGTTCCATGAAATTGTTCCCTATGAATTACGTATCATTTTTACAGCCTATGCTAATGATGTTCCTTTTCTGGTAATGTATTGTTTATGAGGCCGCAGTTGGTGTTGTTTTTATGTTATATTGCGTCATTAGATTATGTATATGTTGTTAGGATTGGTTTCTGGGATTCTCTGACAGGTGGATAGGCCCAGTTACAGGGGAGACTTTGGCAAAATTTTAGGAAATTTAGGGAGTTAACCAAATTTTGAAACTGCTGGTGTGTGCGTATTAACAGTTGGGCCATATTGCACGCTAATGGTGAATTTTGACCCTCATTCAAGGACGAATGATCTTAAGTGGGGGAGGATGTAAGGCCCCGTAAAATTTCTCCAAGGAATTTAAGGTTTCGTGGTGTTGAGGTAGGCTTACGTGTTTAAAGGTTGTAGAAATTCTTCGCTGTGAGCTGGGTTGAAGAATGCACTGAGGAGTTGGTGGAAAGTTTTGGCAGAAGAAAGCAATTCTACGGTTTGTTTCGTGACCGCAGAACAATTTTGCGGGCCACATAATGGTCGCAGAGTTGAGCAGGGAGTTGTTGAATTTTGAAAGTTGTTTTACGCCCATTCTGCGGCCGGATATGTGATATGTGGATCGCAGAATGGTCGCAGACTGGTCCAGTGCAGTCCAGTTCTGGGCATCGGTTTTGCGGTCCATTTTGCAGACCGTATACCTGATCTGCAGTCAGTTTTGCGACCGTATACCTGAGTTCAGAGGGTCCATTTTTCTATTTTTACAATCCAATCCTATTCCATTATATAGACTCTATGGACCATTTCTCAAGTAAAAACCTGGTATTTTGAGAGTGAGAGAGTGCTCTAAATTGGGAGAGGGTTCCTCAACAATTTGTTCTTCAATTCTTGCTCAAATCTTGGAAGGTTGACAAAGGAAACTCACCAAGCCTTCATCCTAGAGGTAAGATCCTATACCGTAACTCTCAATTACGAAATTTAACTAAAAATTAGATAATTAGTAAGGATATTCTTGGGTGTGGAAGTTGTTCAATTTGCATGCATGTGTTATCAAGGGGTGTAGGAAGATTGTTGAACTAAAAATTGTAGATAATGGGAGGTCAAATGATGGAATCCACCATGGGAGGACCTTGGAACCTTGATTCGCACTTAGTGTTTGATAAAATGCTGAAATGGGCTGGAACCATGATCATCTTCCTAATTTTTGGTTCAATTTGTTATATTTCTAAAATAGATTGAAGCTTCTAAGATTCCCGGAACATTTTAGAGTTTAAGGAAGCTCAAGTGAGGTATGAAGGCTAAACTCTTTTTCTAGTATCAGAATTTTTGAATCCTTGTAAAATTCTATCATGTGTACTCGAACTTGAAACGCTATTGATGTGGGATGTTCAAGCTAGTAAATTGATTCCCAAATTGCATAACGTGCCCAAACCCTCATGTGTTAAAGATTGTCTATTATGACTTAATTGTGTTATACCCTTTGTGAGATGAAGGTATTGTATGAAATCAATGTGATTTAGCACTCATTTCTCATATAATGAAACCTTATGAACTTACACTGGTAATGCCAAAGGTGCCAAATGGTTGATTTGAAAAGGAACTCTTTTGTACAAACTATTATAGTTTTGAGACCCTAAGTTTTGAGATCGTAGACATAGTGTCGGTTGTGTATTAGTGAGAGAAAGTTAAACTAAAGATGTCGTAATTGTATCTCATGCTTCCACTGTAAACTATGGCTGTAAAACGTATTGTTTTGGAGACATATAAATGAAATATCTAATGGTAATGGAACTAGTGTTGTCCATGAACCCTAGTGGTATTACTTAATTATATTCTTTTTATTTATGGGTGAGTTGGGTAGAAGGAAATCCAGCAGGCTTGCTCGGCCGGGTTATCTTGGTTGAGGCTGTCGCGCTTCCAGAGGCCAGGGCATGACAAATACTTACCAAACCCTTCACCCTTTTAGATGGAAATCAACCGCAACGTCCTGCAAATAAGCATGGTATGAGAGCACCCTAAAAATTGAAGCAGTGGTGGAGGAATATCCGATAAGAGCATGGAAACAAAATCAGGACATATCTAGGAGAACTAACTGCACTAATGAACATTCGAGCTGATAGAGTATTCACCAAGTTATCGATAGAGTTTTGGGATCCAGCCAAGGTGGTTTTAGAGTTTGTTGATTGTGAGCCGACGCCAACACTTGAGGAAGTTACCAGTTTCACTGAGTTGCCATTCCCCGGATGGAATCCTATACTGCCGGGCATCATGCCAGGCCACAGGTTTCTCTACGCACTGGGTTTGAAGAGTAATAAGAATTTGAGAAATATCAAAGATGGATGGGTGAGTCTGGACCAGTTGTTTGATAGATTTGGGCATCGGGAGAGCTGCGATTGGCATCTTGAGGAGTTTCAGTGTGACCAAGCGACGTGGGAAGTCTTCGCCCCCTAAACGTTTCTTTAGCACTGTTGGGACTTCTAGTTTTCCCACAAAGGAAGGGGCGGATTAATATCAACATTCTACCCCTGGTTTTGGCTACATTCAGAGGGAATCCGCGGGTTACTCTTGTTCCTACGATATTAGCAGAGATGTTCAGGGAGCTATTTGCATGTTTGAGAGGGTATGATTGCTTCAAAGGATGTAACCTGTTGTTACAGATATGGGCTACAGAGCATTTCTTCCAAAGAGAGCCGATCATCAATTACTTTCTCGGCACTTGCAACACGATCCGTAGTCGTAATGTTAGATGGAAATCAACCGCAACAATCCCAGAAATTAGCATGGTCATGGTAGCACCCCACAAATTGAAGTAGTGGTGGAGAAATATCCGACGAGAGCACGAAGATGAAATTAAGACACATCTAGAAGCACTGACTGCACTAATGAACATTCAAGCTGATAGGGTACTCACCAGGTGTAACACACTTGATCAGCCGTTTCGAGCATTTGCACTTCGCTTGATGGTTTGAGGGCATGAGTTGCTTCATATGATGTATTATGACTTGTGTGTATTGTCAGTTTCGATTTTCGGGTGATTTAGAATTAGTTTGGAAGAATGAATTCCATGTTTGAAGTGTTAAGTTGGAAGAGTTGACCAAGTTTGACTTTTGTGTACTTGACCATAATAAGAGTTTTGATGGTTTCCTTAGGTTGGGATAGCAATTTTGGACTTGGACGTATGCCCGGATTTACATTCGGGTGTTTCTAAAAGGTTTCAGCACTATTTGACGAAAGCTGAAAATTTAAAGGTTTGTAATGTTCATATATTTGACCGGGAGTTGTCGGGTTCGGATTGTTGTTCCGGGAGTTGGAATAAGTTCGTTATGTCATTTGGAATTTGTATGCCAAATCTGGATTCATTCCGGATTGGTTAGGCTTGAATCAGATGCTTGGTTCGAAGTTTGAAGTTTTTGAACTTAAGAGATTGATCTTGATTGACGATTCGTGGTTTTGATGTTAATATGTGTGATTTGAGGCCTCGAGTAGGTCCGTAATATGTTTTGAAAATTGTTGGTATGTTTAGACGGGGTCCCGAGGCGCTCAGGTGAGTTTCAGGGTGGTTTCAAGACATTTTTCGTTGCTGTTATTGGCCACAGGAGTGTGCAATGCGGTCGTGGACTTCGGATCGCGTTCGCGAAGAGCAAATTCCTGTTTTGGGCACTATGAATCGTGACCGCAGAAGCCTTTTCACGATTGCGTAGAAGAAAATTCTATTGTCACTAACCCGACTTTGGAAGCGTATATCTTACAATCTATAAGGAATTTGGAGATGATTCAAAAATAAAATTTGTAGTCCTTTGTTTCTAATTTTTAGAAAGTTAAATGGTTTGTCATTTGGAATTTTGTACAAAAGGTTATGGCTGATACACTATAGGCTATCTGAGAAGAGTTTGCGAAGCGTAATGGAAATTTGTTCATCGCGATCGTAGGGAAATGGCCGCGATCGTGAAGGGTGAAGTGTGTGCTGGAAAATTATGAATCGCGATCGCGATCGCGTATCTCTGGAAAAGTGTAAAAAGTACTCTATTTCGGAGGTCTTGGTCATTTTATCATATTTTGAGCTATGGAGCTCGAATTTGGGCGATTTTAGATGCGATTTTTACCACATGGATTGGGGTAAGTGTTTTCACTCACTTTTGATTATATTTCATGAATCTATCTTCGATTTTCGCATTTGGATTATGAATTTTAAAGAGAAATTGGGGATTTTTGTCTAAACTTTCTTAAAGTGAATGTTTGAGGTTTGAACATCGATTCAGAGTCGGATTTGAGTGAAATTAGTATGGTTGGACTCGTAATTGAATATGTCGTCAGATTTGTGAGTTTTGAGGTGCGGGATCGGGTTTGATTTTTTGGTTGACTTTAAGTAAATGTGTAAAGATTCGAGCCCTTCGGAGGTTGATACGCGCGGGATGGCATTTCTAGAGTATTGTTTGGCTTGCTCGATATTAGATTTGACTTGTTCGAGATATGAAACATATCTAAACCTAGATTTTAGGGTATTTAACCCTGGAAACTATGTTATAAGAGATGTATTGACCTGATGCACATGCTAGGTGACGAGCATGTGGGCGTGCACCGAGGAAATCATGATTCTAGTCGACTATTAGACTACGACCGGACTTGTTTTGCTGTTATATGTTGTTAAATCCATGTTCTCCCTACTTGTTTGATTTTATGAGATGTGAATCATGTTCGAGGTCATGTTTAGGTTAAATGCTTATTCTGTTGGAACCCACTGAGGTCTTCTCTGCTGTTGAGTTATTTGCTTAAATTGCAATTATATACTCAGTCATATTCATTCATATGCATATCATATTTCAGTCTTTATTACCATTTGTTGTTACATCATGTTATCATTGTATGGGCTAATTGGTATGAGATTTATTAGCCCGAGAGACCGGAGAGATTGATGATTGAGTTGGGGCCTTAGAGCCATATTGTGAGTGATATTGTAGATCGGGTTGCATGCCGCAGCAGGCCATATTGGCTCTATATATATATA
>MCJB01048984.1:110532-141628 GCA_002018475.1 Nicotiana obtusifolia
ATATATATATATATATATATATATATATATATATATATATATATATATATATATATATATCAAATAAGTGGCTTGGTTTTACAAAAGTTTTCATATAATTATGAGTCATGGTTTATAATTTCCACAGTTTGGTTCACGCCCCAGGTGGCTTGTCCTCCATATTCAGGTTGGAACCACATACTTATATCTCTTATACTATGACTCTAATTTATTTGATTTCCTTATTCTTACATACTCAGTACATTATCAGTATTGACACCCCTCTCTTTTGGGTGTTGTGTTCATGCCCACACGCATAGGTAGACCCGGTGACATCGCTCCTCAGTAAAGTGCTTGCTCCAGTTGATTGGTCTTTGTGCTCCACTACTTCGGAGCAGCTATTCAGAAGTTGTTAGGTATTGAAGCACATGTTCTAGTCATTTTGGGGTATGGTGGGGCCCTGTCCCGACCTAGTAGTGTATGTGTATTCTTCTTTTGGTACTCTTAGAGGCTTGCAGACTAGAGTTGGCTGTATGTGAAAGAATGGGTTAAAACCTTGTCGGATACAATTATCAAAATGTATATCATGTCCATGTTCTCTTGCAAGTCAGTTGTACTTGTTTTATTTCGACTGTGGCAGTAGCACTTAGACGCCTCGATGACCCAGATTTGATGATTAAGAAAGGAATAGACTGGACGTCGGTTCGCATGGACCTTGGGGCATCCTGTGCTAGTCACACCTCTCAAGGTTGGGGTGTGACAAACTTGGTAACAGAGCAGGTCGTGTCCTAGGAAATCTGAAAGCCGTATCTAGTAAAGTCTTATTTATGGGTATGTTGTGCACCATACTTATGAACAGGAGGCTACAAGATATTTAGGATGAATACCCTTCTTTTTAATCTAGATCGTGCGATAGAGCTGAGTCATAAGATTTCACCTCTAATCCCTATCTTGTTTATGATTATAGCAATGCCTAACACGAGACGTCAAGAACTAGTCCAGGGACTACATGATGAAGTAGGAGAAGGTACTAGCCAGGTGCTGCCTGCCCCGGAGGGTCAATATGGATGTCACGATGAGGTCGGAACTCAGGTTTCGAGGACTACACCACTACTCCTGGAACGACATAGAGGAGCTGATGTACCCCTATTCCTCATGTGGTTGTCCCCAAGAAGGATTTGGATATGAGAAGTGCAAAACAACTATTGACTTAATTAGTGGCCTCTCAGGACCAACGATACTCCCCTGCCACCTTAGACAGAGCAATCGGCATAAGAGTTCGGGATTTCATAAATTTGGATCCCTAGTGTTTACAGGAACATACCCCAATAAAGAACCCCAAAATTTTCTAGACCAAATGCAGTGGACATTACAAGTTATGCATGCCACTGATGCTGAGTCTATGGAGCTTGCCTCATACAGATTGCGGGACATTGTTGTGACTTGGTATGAAATGTGGGAGGAATCTAGGGGACCTCTTGCTCCACCAGTAGGATGGAAGGAGTTTTCTGAAGCTTTCCTGCAACAATATTTGCCTATCGAGCTCCGCCGAGCTAAGCAAGATAGATTCTTATGGTTGGAACATGGCAACATAAGTGTTCGGGAGTACAACATGGCAACCTGAGTGTTCGGGAATACAACATGCAATTTAACTCCATGGCAACGTATGCTCCTTTGATAGTAGCAGATATAAGTGATACAGTACAGCGGTTCGTGGGTGGTCTAGGACCACATTTGATTAATGAATGCACCACTGCTTCTCTGAGTCCGTACATGGACATTGCTCGTATACAAGCCTATGCGCAAAGCTTAAAGGATAGAAAAAGGCAATAGCGAGCTAATCGAGAACATGATCAGGGCCAACATAAGAGATCACGGTCTACAGGTGATATGGAGAGTTATGAGGTGAGTTTAGACCTCCGTTTCCCCGGCATCCGGCTCATTTGGTGGCTAGTGAGACGTCATAGATCTAGGGTCAGCATCGTGATTGGATCACCTATTCGGTCATGGTCAGAATCCCTGGAATAGAGTTCACAACATAATGGAGACCCCAGTGCTCTATTGTGGCCGATGTGGTAAGAATCATTTAGGGCATTGTCGCCAGGGTTATCATTTGTGCTATTCTTGTGGGCAGCCCGATCATATTATGCGCTTTTGCCCAATGAGAAATATGGGTGGTGTAATATCCTCAACGGGATCTGCAGCAACTTCTTCATTGATAACACATCCACGTGAGCAAGGTATGTAGCCGCCGATGAGAAGGGGTAGAGGTAGAAATGGAATGTCTAGCCCGGGTGGGCAATAACATAATTGTATCTATGCATTGTTCAATTGTCAGAATCTAGAGCCATCACCAGACATGGTCACAGGTATACTATCTGTATTCTCCCTTAATATGCATGCTCTGATAGATCTGGGTTCCACTTTGTCATACATTTTCCCATTCACTGCTAGTAGATGTGGTAAGAGACTTAAATTATTATGTCAACCGTTCGAAGTACCCACACCCGTGGGCGAGTCCATGATAGTTAGGCGGGTGTATCGAGGTTGTGATGTGATAATTCATGATCGACATACCTTGGCTAATTTAAATGAATGAGAAATGATAGAATTTGACGTCATCATGGGCATGGATTGGTTGACTCTTGCTATGGAATAGTAGATTGTTGGAAGAAAGTTGTTTGTTTTAAATTTGCGGGAGAGCCCTACTCGAATGGAAAGGCGATGTTGAGGCGCCAAAATTGAAGTTCATTTCTTACCTTAAGGCCCGAAAGATGATCACAAAAGGATGTTTTTATCATTTGGTATGGATGCAAGATCTGGAGCGAAGCCCTCCACCTTTCAATCGGTTTTGGTCGTTAGTGAATTTCCCGACGTGTTCCCAGATGAGCTCCCGGGTATTCCACCGGAAAGGGAGATTGAGTTTGCTATCAATATGCCACTCGATACGTAGCCAGTATCTATTCATCCATACAGTATGGCTCCTGTAGAGTTGCAGGAATTAAAGGACCAGTTGAAGGACCTCCTTGATAAGGGCTTCATTCGACCCAGCACTTCGCCGTGGGCAGCCCTAATGCTATTTGTTAGAAAGAAAGATGGTTCATTAAGGATGTGCATTGATTATCGACACCTGAATAAGGTGACCGTCAAGAATAAGTATTCGCTTCCAAGAATCAACGATTTGTTTGATGAATTGCAAGGTGCAAAGTATTTTTCGAAGATCGATCTCAGATTCAGGTACCATCAATTAAAGATCAAAGAAAGACACGTTCTGAAGATAGACTTTCGGACCCTATATGGCCATTACGAGTTTCTTGTCAAGTCCTCTATCACGTTCTGATGAATCGAGTGTTCAAGCCATATTTGGTTTTGTGATCGTGTTCATAGATGATATTCTGGTGTATGTCGATCAAAGGCGGAGGAAAATGGTTTTATGCTCACTCCGGGATTGCAAGTTATACTCCAAGTTTTACAAGTACGAGTTCTGGTTGAATTCAGTGGCCTTTCTTGGGCACATAGTGTCCGGCAGGGGTATCAAGGTTGATAGCCAAAAGGTTGATGCAGCTAAGAATTGGCCAAGGCCCACAACCCCTATCGAAGTACGCAGCTTCTTGGGCTTAGCCTGTTACTACCAAAGGTTTGTGGAAAATTTCTCATCTATAGATGCTCCATAATCGAAGTTGATGCAGAAGGCATCAAAATCTAGTGGACCGATGTCTGCCAAAAGAACTTCCAAGAGTTAAAGGACGGGTTAACCTCGGTGCTAGCTCGAACTCTTCCTAAGGGACTCGAGGGGTATGTCATATATTATGACGCCTCTAGAGTGGGATTGGGCAGTGTTCTAATGCAACACGGGAAAGTTATTGCATATGCTTCAAAGGCAACTGAGGAAACACGAGCAGAATTATCCAACTCATGACTTGGAGCTAGCAGTTGTTATATTCACCTTGAAGATATGGCGTCATTACCTGTATGGATTCATGTCGACATATTCATCAATCACAAGAGCTTGCAGTATATTTTCAAGCAAAAAGAATTAAATCTGAGGCATCGAAGATGGCTTGAATTATTAAAAGATTACGGTGTTGATATTTTGTACCACCACGGGAAAGCAAATGTTGTGGGTGATGCATTAAGTCGGAAATCCATGAGTAGTCTACAACACGTGGAAAAGCATTAAGTAGGAATTGACAAAGAATTGCACCCGTTGGCTAATTTAAGTGTACGATTGCTTGATACCGGTAGCATTGGAGCCACAGTTCAAAATGTGCAGAATCCTCGCTAGTGACCGAAATGAAAACACGGCAATTTGATGATCCAGCATTGGTGAAAATAAAGGAAAGCATCCCCCTTCAAAAGAAGCGAGTGTTCACGCTATCCGAGAACGTGGTCCTTAGATATAAGGACCGGCTATGTGTACCAGATGTCTGGGGACTCCAAGAGCAGATCATGGCGGAGATTCACCAATCCTTGTATTTCGTTTATCCGGGGTCAACCAAGATGTACCACAATCTTCGACAACTATATTGGCGGAACGACATGAAGAGGGACATTGCTGGATATGTCACTCGGTGTCCAAATTGCCAACAAGTTAAGGTTCAACATCAAAAACCGAGAGGATTGCTGTAGAATATGGAAATTTTGACCTGGAAATGGGAGGTGGTCAACATAGATTTAGTTATCAGATTACCACGATCACGTTGAAGATTTGATTGCATATGGGTTATCGTGGATCGACTCACAAAGTCAACTCATTTTCTACTAGCAAGGACTACATTCTCAACTGAAGATTATGCTAAGAAATACATTAAGGAGATAGTTTGACTCCATGGGGTTCCAGTTTCCATCATATCAGACCGAGGTGCCCAGTTTACGAGTAACTTTTGGAAATCATTCCAAAAAGAATTGGGCACAAGGATCAACCTTAGCACAACTTTCCATCCACAAACCGATGGCCCGGCTGACCGCACTATATAAACCAATGGACATGCTATAGGCCTATGTTTTGGACCTTAAGGGAAATTTGGAGGATCATCTACCACTCATCGAATTTTCATACAACAACAGCTACCTATGTTTTCATATATGAGGCCCTATATGGACGAAAATGTAGATTTCCTATCTGCTGATTCGAAGTGGGTGAAACAAAGTAATTGGGGCCAGAGTTGGTGATCAGGCTGTGGAAAAGGTTACGCTAATTCGAAGCCAATTGTTGGCCGCCCAAAGAAGATAGAAATCCTACTCAGATAACTGGCAGTGAGATTTGGAGTTCATTGTAGGAGACGGGGTGTTCCTGAAGATGTCACCTATGAAGGGCGTGATGAGATTTGGAAAAAGAGGCAAACTCATCCCCCGGTATATCGGACCATATCAAATCATACAGAAAGTCGGTCAAGTGGCTTATAAGCTTGTGTTGCCGCCGAAATTTGAGGCAGTGCATTCGATATTTCATGTATCTATGCTCCGCAAGTTTTTAAATGATCCATCGTGTATCATTCCGGTTGAAGATAATCAAATCACAGAAGATCTATCCTACAAAGAAGCTCCGGTGGCTATTCTAGATCGTCAAGCTTGAAAGCCGGGGACTAAAGAAGTGGCTTCAGTTAAACTGCTTTGGAGAAACAAAGGTAAGGAAGAAATGACGTGGTAAATGGAAGAAGGTATGCAATCTAATTACCCCCATTTATTCCATGCTACGGGAGGCAACAATGAGGTTATCATGCTAGGTCGTGATCTAACATTTGAGGATGAATGCTCCAAAGGGGGAGATGATGTTATACCCCACACCTAAATAAAGCATAGTAAGAGCGGTCTCCGGTGCAGCCAGTCAGTCGGCAACAAGTGTGAAGGAAAAAGGAATTACACGTTTCAGCAAGCTTGTGCTAGTTGTCCCACCTAGTACCGGAGCGGGGTGACCCATTTTGCATGAGGACCCAGCAAAGTTTTCTATGATTGGTACTTGTATTAAGGCAAGTAAGGCTCATTCTCTCTCATTTTCTAGAAGTATTGCCAACACTTGTTCTACCAAAATACTCTTAACGCCCCTTTAGAATTTCCAAACCAATAAAGGCAAAGTTGAGGGTGAATCTGAATCTAGCAGGATTTAGCGTGAAAGAGCTTGGAATCATCGCTATAATAGTTATTATCTAGTGGCATTGATTTTGGGGATTCCTTGAAGGCGGGGTTGATCCTCCTAGAAGTGTAGCTAGTTCTTCAACAAGTTTTGTAGGGCAACCTTCTTTCTTGGCATGAGTTAGTGTTAGTCTTTCCTTCTTTCTAAATGGTTCTTGTACTGTAAGGTTGGTAGTTCTGAGCCCTCCCAATGATGTTATCATGTTCTTGTGCATTCTTACTGGTAGCACTTCTTTTAAAGTCTAAATTGTTTTTAGTTGGTATTGTGTGGTCGGAGAGTATGATTCATTCTATGTTTAAACTTGTTATCTCTTGAAACTGCTACTGCATTGCAATTATATATATACATATACATACATACATACATATATATATATATATATATATATATATATATATATATATATATATGTGTGTGTGTGTGTACCTATTTTACTTTACCGAGCCGCACTATAGTCGGCCGAATACGGCACCTATTTTGCAATCACTAATCAATTGGGTACGATAAAGAAAGATATGAGACATTACCGAGCCCCCTTGTGGCCGGATACGACCAAGCCATTGTGTGGCCAGGTATGATGATGTGTCAAGTGAGCTGACCGAGGCCTCCTGTGGCCAGGTATATATATAGCCCCTATAAGTGGCTTGGTTTTACAAAAGTTTTCTTATAATTATGAATCATGGTTTTATAATTTCCACAGTTTGGTTCACGCCTCTAGTGGCTTGTCCTTGGTATTCAAGTTGGAATCACGTACTCACATCTCTTATACTATGACTGATTTACTTGATTTCCTTAGTCTTACATAGTCAGTACTTTATCCATACTGAGGCTCCTCTCTTTCCAGTGTTATGTTCATGCTCATAGGTATAGGAAGACCCAGTGACGTCCCTCCCTAGTAGAGTTCTTGCTCCAGTTCATTGGTCGTTGTTCTCCAGTGCTTCGGAGTAGCTGTTCAGAAGTTGTTAGGTATTGAAGCACATGTTATAGTCATTATGGGGTACGGTCGGGCCCTGTCTGAACTTAGTTATGTATGTGTATACTTCTTTTGTTACTCTTAGAGGCTTGTAGACTATAGTTTGTTGCATGAAAAAGAATGGGTTGAAACCTTGTTGGGTATAATTATAAAAGTGTATAACATGTCCATGTTCTCTTGCAAGTCAGTTGTACACGTTTTACTTTGACTATGGCAGTACCACTTGGAGGCCTCGATGGCCCAGATTTTATGATTAAGAAAGGAATATGATGGACATCAGTTCACACGGGCCTTCGGGCATCGTGTGATGGTCGCACATCCCATGGTTGGGGAGTGACATTCCTGTAATGTGAAAAAGCTGAACATGATATCATTGAGTTATTTACTTATATTGTTCCTTTATAACCGAAGCTATTACTGATTATTGATATTGGTCACTGACTGTTTCTTCTGGGCACGTCATTGCTTTCAGCCCAAGGTTAGGATTGTTACTTATTGAGTACATAGGGTCGTTGTACTCATACTACACTCTACACTTCATCTGCAAATCTAGGTACTTCTAGGCGCAGCGATTGCTAGACTTCACACATGTACCAATTGAGGAGACTACGAGGTAGCTGCCATGTCGTTCGCAGACCTTGGAGTTTTCTTTCATTTACTTATGTTATTACTATTCTATTGTTCGGATATTTGTATTGAAGATTTGGCGTTGTATTTTTACATTTAGTAGTACTCATGTACTCATTGACACTAGATCTTTAGGATGGTTGTAGTAGTGTTACCGTTGTTTTCCTTGGATATTTTATATATTTCTGCTGCTGAGATTATTACGTTTTATTTTATTGAGTTTATTGTTATTACAAAACTGTTGGCTTGCCTAGCAGGCAGTGTTCGGCGCTGTCGCCGCCCAATGGGAGTTTGGATCGTGAAAATTTGGTATCAGAGCTCTAGGTTGCTTAGATCTCACGAGTCATGTGCAAGTTAAGTAGAGTCATCCGGATCAGTATAGAGACGTTTGTACTTATCTTTGAGAGGCTACCGAATTGTCTGGAAAACATCACTTTCTTGCATCCCTGTCGTGCATATTTGTTATTTCAAAGTTTAAACCATTACTCTTTTATTCTCTCACAGATAGTGAGGAAACGTTCAGCGAATCAAGCAACAGTGCCACTAGTTATGACTGCAAGAGGCCAGGGCTGAGGTAGAGGCCAAGGTGGGGTTCGTACTACAGTTAGAGAAGCACCTGTGGAGCCACCTGTTGCTCCTGTGCAGGAGCAGGGTTCGAATACTATTGAGCCGGTGGGACCAGCTTAGACACTGGTGGTGCCTATTGCTATGCCTGGACTTCAGAAGACCTTGGCTCAAATCTTGAGTGTGTACACAAGCTTGGCTCTAGCGGGTATGATCCAGTTGTACCAACTACCTCACAGGCTACGGGAAGGAGCCTAGACTCCTGTCGTCCATACATCGGAGCAGCCAGCTCAGGGTTATCAGACACCGGGAGTGTTACCAGTTCAGCCAGTTGTTGATACTTGGGCCGAGGTTGGTCCACCTATGTCCAATGAGGAGCAGAAGAGGTTGGAGCGATTTAAGAGGCTTGACTCTCACGAGTTTAGTGGAGGAAAGTCAGAGGATTCTCATGGTTTTCTGGATCGCTATCGTCAAATTCTTCACACAGCGGGTATTCTAGACATCAAAGGAGCTGCATTTACTACTTTTCAGTTGATAGGGGCAGCCCATATGTGGTGGCAGACTTATGAGTCAAGCAGGCCAGCAGGCGCGACACCACTTATATGGCATGAGTTCTCAGGCTCTTTTTAGAGAAGTTTGTTCCACAGACTCGCAGAGAGGAGCTGCGAATGGAGTTTCAGCAGCTATGTCAAGGAGATATGACTGTGACTTAGTACGAGATGAGATTTGCAGATGTGGCATGTCATGCTCTATGGTTGGTTCCCACAAAGAGAGAGAGAGAGGATCAGGAGGTTCATTGATGGCCTCAACTATGGTCTACATTACAGTTTGGCTCGAGAGGCCGAGACGGATGCTAGGTTTGACCAGGAGGTTGATATTGTTAGGTGGTTAGAGTAGGTTCACAGGCTTGAGCCAGAGGAGTGGAAGGCTAAGAAGCCCTGTTGTTCAGGTGGTTTTAGGAGTGCTTCGTCAAAAGGCCAGTCACATCACAGTAGAGGTCATCCTTTTAGGCCCGCTTAGACAGCCTGTCAGGTTTCTCTTGGTTCTTTAGCTAGCCACAGTTCATATAATGCTTGTCCAATTTGGGCTCTTCTAGCGGTTATTTTGGTTCTCTAGGTTCGATTCAGGCCATGTAGTCATGCCTAGGTCAAGATAGCTATAAGTGTGGGGAGTTCGGGCATGTGTAGAGGTATTTCCCTCGTCTTCTTAGAGGTTCCGAGCAGCATAAAGTTCGAACTATGACTCATGTACCAATTGTTATACCACCCGCTCAGCCAGCTCGGGAAGGAGGTCATACGGGTCAAGGTCGCCCTAGGGAGGAAGTCCGTCAGGTGGTGGTCAGGCATGTTGCTATGCATTTCCTACCAGGCGAGAGGCAGTTTCTTCCGATGTCATGATCACAGGTATTGTTTCCATGTGCCACAGGGATGCTTCAGTGTTATTTGACCCTGGTTCCACTTAGTCATATGTGGCCTCATACTTTGCTCGTTATCTGGATACGCCTCGTGATTCTTTCGATATGCATGTTCATATATCTACACAGGTGGGTGATTCTATTATGTTGGATCGTGTATATCAGTCGTGTATGGTTTCCTTTGGAGGTTATGAGACTAGATTTGATCTTTTGCTACTTACCATAGATGATTTTGACATGATTTTGGGAATGAATTGGTTACCACAGCACACTATTCTTGATTATCACGCTAAGACCATGATGTTGGATATGCCGGGGTTGTCGAGGTTGGAGTGGAGAGGCTCCCTGGATCATGTTCCTAGTAGTGTGAGTTCGTATTTGAAGGCACAACAGATGGTTGAGAATGGGTGTTTGGCATCTTTGGATGTTGATACTTCTACCATTGAGTCAGTTCTAGTAGTGACAGATTTTCCATATGTATTTCCTAGAACTATCGGAGATGCCACCCGATAGGAATATTGATTTTGGTATTGACTTGGTGCCGGTCACTCAGCCCATCTCTATTCCACCATATCGTATGGAACTAGTGGAGTTGAAGTAATTGAAAGATCAACTTCAGGAATTGCTTGATAAGGGTTTCATCAAGCGTAGCGTCTCACCTTGGGGTGCAGCTATTCTATTTGTGAAGAAGAAAAATGGTTTCTATAAGGATGTGTATTGACTATAGGCAACTGAACAACGTTACTGTCAAAAACAAATACCCATTACCGCGTACTAATGATTTGTTTGATCAACTTTAGGGTGCAAAGGTCTTCTCGAAGATTGATTTGAGATAGGGGTAGCATCACTTGAAGATATGGGCTTCAGACATTTCGAAGACGGCTTTTAGGACCCGCTATGGTAACTATGAGTTTCTGGTGATGTCTTTTGGGCTTACTAATGGCCTAACAATTTTTATGCACTTGATGAACAATATATTTCATCGCTATCTTGATTCTTTCATCATAGTTTTCATTGATGATATATTAGTATATTCGCGTGGACGGGAAGATCATGAGCAACACCTGAGGATCGTGCTCCAAACTTTGAGGGAGAAGAAGCTATATGCTAAATACTCCAAGTTTGAGTTTTAGCTTGATTTTGTGGCATTCTTGGGTTATGTAGTATCCAGTGAGGGGATTAAGGGTGGATCAGAAGAAGATTGAGGCAGTTCAGAGTTGGCTCAAACCGTCTCAAGAGTTTCCTTAGGTTGACTGGTTATTATCACCATTTTGTGGAGGGATTTTCATCTATAACAGCCCCATTAACTAGATTGATGCAGAAGGGTGCCCCATTCAGGTGGTTTGATGAGTGTGAAGAGAGCTTTTAGAAGCTTAAGACTGCCTTGACTACAGCTCCAGTTCTGGTTTTGCCTTATAGTCATTGTGATGCTGAACGAATTGGCATTGGATGTGTGTTGATGCAGGAGGGTAGAGTTATTGTTATTGCTTTGCATGAGTTGAAGCCCAATGACAATAACTACCTTGTACATGATTTGGAGTTGGAAGCCATTGTTCACACATTGAAGATTTGGAGGCACTATTTTTACAGCGTGTCTTGTGAGGTGTTTACATATCACAGGAGTACCCAACACTTATTCAAGCAAAAGATGTGAACTTGAGGCAATGGAGGTGGTTAGAGCTACTAAAGGATTATGATATCATCATTCTTTAACATTTGGAGAAGGCTAATGTGGTGGCTGATCCTAAGGGACAATATGCAGCACGGTGATGCTAAGGAGATTACTATTGGTGATGATGTGTTATTGAGGCTATATGGTAGGATCTGTGTTCCAAATCTGGATGGGTTATGGGGGTTGATTCTTAAGGAGGCATATAGTTCGGGTATTCCATTCATCGGGTGCCGTGAAAGATATATCAAGATTTGAGGCAGTACTATAAGTGGCGGAGGATAAAGAAAGATATTGTTGTGTATGTTGCTTGGTGTTTGAACAGTCAGCAGGTGAAGTACGAACATTAGAGACCTGGTGGTTTACTTCAAAGGCTTGATATTCTAGAGTGGAAGTGGGAGCGTATCACGATGGATTTCGTAGTAGGACTTCCACGGGCTTTGAGGAGATTTGATGTAGTGTGGGTTATTATGGACAAACTGACCAAGTCTGCACACTCATTCTAGTCATGACTACCTACTTCAGAGCAGTTGGCTTAGATTTACATTTGCAAGATTTTTCGCCTTCATGGTGTGCCCGTGTCTATTATCTAGGATTGAGGCACACAATTTACATCGCATTTCTAGAGAGTAGTGCAATGAGAGTTCGGCACACAGGTCGATTTGAGTACATCATTTCATCCCCAGGCAGACTGGTAGTCCGAGTGCACTATTCAAATTTTACCGGACATGTTACGTGCATGTGTTATTGATTTTGGGGGTTCATGGGATTAGTTTCTTCTATTAGCAGAGTTCACCTACAACAACAACTATTTGGTCGATTATCTAGATGGCTCCTTTTAAGGCCTTATATGGGAGGGGATGTCGTTCTCTGGTTGGTTGGTTTGAGCCTGGGAAGGCTAGGTTATTGGGCACTAATTTAGTTCGTGATGCTTTGGAGAAGGTGAAGTTGATAATGGTGCGGATTCGTACAGAACAGTCCAAGCAGAAGAGTTATGCTGGTAGGAAGGCTCGTGATATTGCATATATGGTGGGTGAGAAGGTTTTACTCACATTTTCACCCATGAATGATGTGATGAGGTTCGAAAAGAAGGGAAAGTTGAGCCCTAGGTATATTGGTCCTTTTGAGGTGCTTGAGAGAGTTGGAGAGGTGGCCTACAGACTTGCCATGCCACCCACTTTATCGGGAGTTCACCCAAAGTTTCATACTTCCATGCTCCGAAAGTATTATGGTGATCTGCCACATGTTTTGGGCTTCAACATGGTGCAGTTAGATGGGGAATTGACTTATGATGTGGAGCCGGTGGCCATTTTGGATCAGCGGGTTTGAAAGTTGAGGTTGAAGAATATCGCATCGCTAAAAGTTCATTAGAGAGATCAGTCGATGAAGCTACTTGGGAGGCCGAGCAAGAGATGCAAAACAAACATCCTCACCTTTTTGAGACTCCAGGTATGATTCTAGACCCGTTCAAGGACGAACATTTGCTTAAGAGGGGGAGAATATAACGACCCGACCGGTCGTTTTGAGTATTTTAACCACAATTCCCCTATTTGATTATTTACATCTGTGTATTTGTAGTTATGTGACTTGTATAGGTTGGTTAGTTTGGTTTCGGTGATGTTTTGGGGGTAAATTGGGAAACTTAATCCCAAGGTTGGAAGCTTAAGCTCTAAAAGTTGACCAGAGCTTGATTTTTATGTAGATTACTCTGAAATGGTGTTTTGATGATCCCAATAGCTTCGTATGGTGATTTGGACTTAGGCGTACGTCCGGATGTAGATTTGGAGGTCCATAGGTTGATTTGGTGCTTTTTGGCAAATGTTGAAGTTAAAGGTTTGGAAGGTTGATAGGTCTGACCGGGAGTTGACTTTGTTGATATCGGGTTCAGATTTTGGTTTCGGGAGTTTGAATAGCTCCGTTGTGTCATTGGGACTTGCATGCATAATTTAAGTTCATTTCGGGTTGGTTTGATGTGGTTCGACATGAGTTTTTGAAGTTGAAAGTTCATTAGTTCCTTAGGCTTGAATCCTGGTGTAATTCGTGGTTTTGATGTTATTTTATGTGATTTGAGGCTTCAAGTAGGTTCGTGTTATGTTTTGGGATTGGTTGGAATGATTGGACATGGTCCTAGGGGCCCCTAGTGTGTTTTGGATGGTTTTCGGATTCATTTTTGGATTTAGTGCAGTGCTGTATGTTTTCTGATTCCTGGAGCTTTCGCACCTGAGATGGGAAGGCTGCAGGTGTAGGTCTGCAAATGCGGAAATAGAGCCGCAGAAGAAAAGGTTGATAGGTTGAGTTGGGTCCACAGGTGCAGAGGATTTTCCACAGAAGTAGATGCGCTTATTCTAAGGGAGGTCCGCAGAAGTGGTCCGCAGGTGCGAGGGTGAGGCCGCAGTATCAAGTGGTCGAATGCGAAGAGGGTTATTGCAGAGGCGATGTTTTGACTGCAGATGCGGTTTAGTGAACGCAGATGCGGTTTGGTAACCTCGGATGCTGAATCACTAGCATACCTTATATTTTCGAAGGGTTTGGTCATTTTTCATTAACTAGAGTTGTGGAGCTCGGTTGGAGGCGATGTTTGGGTGACTTTTCACAATAATCGGAGAGGTATGTGAAGTTTAATCAATTTTGATGATAGATATTGATTATCCATGGATTATTTCATCTAGTTTATGTGAATTTGAGGTAGAATTTGGGGATTTTGACTATGATTTTGGAAAGTGAGATTTGATGTCTTGGGGGTCGATTTGAGGTTGGAATTGGATGAAACATATATAATTGGACAAGTATTGAAATGTGTGTTCGGAATTTGATGGTTTTGTCAGATTTCGGTGTGCGGGCCCGGGATTGATTTTTTGGTTGACTTTGCATTTTTGATTCAAGATCTTAGCTTTATCATTTTGGAGTTGTTTTCGATGGATTCTATGATGATATTAAGTTGTTTTGGATAGATTTATGTTGCTCGAAGGCCGATTTGTGTGGGAAGGGCTTTTTGGAGTATTGATTCCTGCGTTTTGAGGTAAGTAACATGTCTAAGCATGGACTTGAGGGTAATTATCCTTGGGAACTATGTTATTTGGGAAGTGTCGGGGTGACACACATGTTAGTAGGCGGGTGTGTGTGCATGCACCGAGTATTCACGATTCAGGTGGACTTTAGACTATTATCGGACTTGTTTTGCTATCATGCCTCGTATTATATCCGTGTTTTCTCTACTTGTATAATTATTTGAGCTATGATTCATATTAGAAATCATGTCTAGGCTATGTTCTTATTTGGTTGAGACATAATGGTGCCACTCTTGCAATTTTGCGATGTTTGCCTTAATTGTAGCTATATCCTTAATCATAATTCTTCATTTGTATGTCATATCTCAGTTTATGTATTGGTTAATATTGTTACTTATTGAGCACATGGGGTCAGTTGTACTCATACTAACTTTGCACTTCATGTGCAGATCCAGGTACTTCTGGGCACGATGATTGCTAGAGTTCGCACCTGTACCAATTTAAGAGACTATGTCGTAGCTGCTATGTCATTTGCAGACCTTGGAGTATTCTTTCATTTACTTATGTTATTACTATTCTATTGTTAAGACAGTTGTATTGAGGATTTGGCCTTGTATTTTTTACATTCAGTAATGCTCATGTACTCGTTGATACTAGATCTTTGGGATGGTTGTAGAAGTGTTACCGTTGTTTTCCTCAGATATTTTATGTATTTTCGCTGTTGAGATTATTACGTTATGTTTATTGAGTTCATAGTTGTTACAAAACTGTTGGCTTGCCTAGTATGCAGTGTTTGGTGTCGTCCCAGCCTGGTAGGAATTTGGGTCGTGACACGTCTGCTGGAAAGTGGTAAGGTTGACCATGCTCAACTCCATTATGCCTATATTGTGCAGAATACGGTGACACCCTCAGAAGTTGCGCCACTAAAAGTCAGAGGAAATGCTTCTTGAACCTCTCTAACCTCTTTTACTCCTCCTCCGACGCCACTGGCCTAACCTCGGGCTGAACTATCACGGGTTGCACCGGTATAACACCCGGATCATGGTCAACATGAGCCCGCTACTCGAGTAAGGGCGGCGGGAGTTTGAGCTCCTCCCGTAGCCTGTGAAGTAGCTAATGCAACTGGAATCAATCCTGCCAGAGCTAAAGTCCCAAACATGCTCAGAAAATGCACGAAAGTCTCCTGAAGTCCAAGGATAGCGTTAGGCCCCTCAGGTGCCTGCTCCCTGATCGGAGCTACTAGTGGCTCCTCAGCTGCTACTCTAGCAGGTGCTCTAATTGTAGCACGTTTCCCTCTCGCGGCTGACCTCTACCTCGGCGCTGACCTCTTGCGGCTCTAGTAGGGGGCGTGGGTGTCTACTTAGCTGATCTGGTACTGCGTGTCCTCACCATCTGTGAGATAATAGAAAGACAACGGCTCAAATTCCAAATTGACAAATAAGGAATGAAAGAAGTGAAATTTTCCTAATAGTTTCGTAACCTCTTGAAGATAAGCACAGATGTCTCCGTACCGATCAGCAAGATTCTACTAAACTTGATCGTGACTCATAGAACCTATAAACCTAGAGCTCTAATACCAACTTGTCACGATCCAAATCCCACCATAGGGGTCGTCATGGCACCTAGCCTTTAAAACTAGGTAACCCGATCATTTATCAATTTTTAAATCAATAAAGGCATGATATTATGAAACAGAGTTTAACATATAGGCGGAAATAAAAATGATACAAGCCAACACGGAAAAAATCACACATGAAAGTTATAATCAACTAAATGAGCCTATCCAAAGTCCCAAAACATCAATCGGATCCTGATAAAATCAAAGTCTACTCCCCGTCAAACCTATAAACTCTCCAAACCTTCAAATTGCTGACTTTCAGCAAATAGAGCCAAAACCTTCTAGGAACCTCCAAATCCAAATTCGAACATACAACCAAGTCAAAATTACCATACAAAACTACTGGAACCATCAAATCACTAATCCGAGGGCATTTATTCAGAAGTCAAACCTTGGTCAACTCTTATAACTTAAGCTTCCAAAATGAGACTAATTATTCCAATTCGCTTCTAAACATTCCAGAAACCAAATCAATCCTCTCCTCAAGTTACGAAAACAACAAACAAACACTTGAGAAGCATCAAAAAGAAAAATGGGGCTCAAATACACAAAATAACCTATCGAGTCATTATAATTTTTTAGATTTTACTTGCTTTTATATTTCTAAAAGCGACTTTCCTCCCACCTAATAGAGTTGGCAACAAAAGCAAATGTATTGACTTGGAGATTAAATCTCTTACTCCGTTGTTAGCAATGTCTGTTGAAAATAAAGTGAAAGATTGGAGATGCATACATTAGTGAAGTTTGTGTTCAATGATATCGTAAATGCATTTGGAAGCCATTTTGCATACCTATCAATGGTTGTAAAATTGAAATGTTCAAGCCTATAACTCCTTATTCATGCACAAATTGTGCCTCCGAACCACTCCTAAAGAGTTAGAGAACTTTTGTACTCCCGATTTAACAATTTACAATGCTGGGAAGTTTCCATGTAGTCGTTACATTCATTATATGATTTTCGAGTAGCATAAACGTCAAATTGCTAGGAGGAAAATAATCATTATTGGCACATAGTATGTAAGATAAATGAAGCATGGCATGTTCAGTGTAATGCACTATCCACACCCTAAAAGTCTAATTCTCTTTTAACAAACCGGTTGCAATATGAAAAAAAAAAGTGATATATCCCTCATCTTTGGGTTATCAGAAACTGAGAAGATTACATTAAATCTATAGACCATAATAGGCACCTAATTGGAGATGATGATGTCACCACCTAAAACCATCACCGTTCATGATGGCACCTAATGCACTTGTTAGGCAAATCGAGCATAACAATAATGAATCATAATAACAGAAATGATGAAAATAATACAAGTCTAAGGCCATCGACATAACATAATAGCGTCGATACATAATAAATTTTCCAGAACTGGTAAATACGGAGTCATGAACTCTAAAATGAAAATACAAGTCCGAAATACCAAATAACAATACTGTCTGAATGAAAGACAACAGTACAAAATGAAAAGAGACACCAAGACTGCGGTCGAGATGCAGCTCTTCCTCGTCTCTTCGAAGAACATTCAACAACTCAGCTACCGGTGGCTCGGTCAAACATTCGGATCTACACAATTAAATGCAGAGTGTAATATGAGTACAACCGACCCCATGTGCTTAGCAAGTATTATAACTATCCTCGACAAAGTAATAGAAGCAAGAATTATAAATGATACTCGCTAATTACCTGTACAGTTCATATTTCCAACAAGTACAAAACAATAATATGATCAGTTCATGAATTACAGATAGAAACCATCTTGGTGCACACAATAACTTAACGTTCTCTGCTCAGTCAACAATCCAGCATATAAAGAAGATATGCAAATAAATCAGGTAAACAACCAAGGAAATTGCAAGTAAAGGTGAAATGCAATAACCAAATCAAACACTGGCCAGCTTTTCCTCAGAATCTCAATAACCAAACCAAAGCACTGATCAGCTTTTCTCAAACCGCATGCACACTATCAAGATGGAACATGAGAGGGTGACCCTAGGGGGATAGATCCATATCCACATGTTGCACGAACAACTCTCGTGCTGCACAGACAACTCATCTGCTGCACGGACAACTCACATGCTGCACGGACCATTCACGTGCTAATAATATCAACTGCGACAATTCACGTGCCAATAACAACAATATCTTGGATTCGCATCTCGAGTATTCCACTACCTTCGTTAAGCTTCCGGGTGCCTAACAAACCGTTTACAACACGAACGATTGAGTCACACAAGCTTCGTCAACAACCAAGGAAGAATCTCGTCCTAACTACAACAAGGGACAACCTCCCAAAGGTGTAGGACAACACACAAACCACTCAAAAAGTGTTCTCTCAAAAGAGTAGATAGAGTGAAATAGTTTACGCTCAAGAACACAACTCTTTTCTTCAAGAAATGGCTCAAAATAGCTTTGGATGATTATGAAAGCTTAAAGCAATAAGATCTTATGATTATGAAGAAGTGTTGTATTTCAAATGAGGCTTGAAGGGGTCTATTTATAACCCAAAAGCCTCAGGTATCCGTTGGGAACATTGGCTAGGCTCCCATTTCAACATCTATGTTGAAAACAAGAGCTAGAGGACAAAAACTGTTCTGTCCGTTGCAAACAATCGATTGTTAACTGCAGACAATCGATTGTCATTAAAAACTAGCCGTTGGGGTCCAACGATAATATGACAATCGATTGTTTGGACCTGACAATCGATTGTTATAGTCCACTGGAACACAATAATCGATTGCTGGAGTCCACTGGAACAAAACAATCGATTGTCTATGCTAGACAATCGATTGTTGGCCAGTGTCCAACAATACTATCCCATAATCGATTGTCTTGGCTAGACAATTGATTGTCTTGGCTAGACAATCGATTGTTGGCCTGGTACCCAACAATTTGATTATTTTGAAAATGTTTCAATGCTTATTTTAATATTATGAAATCGTTTTTATACTTTGAGCCAAGTTCTTAAAAACGAGAGTCGGTTCGAGATCACATTGAGACTCAAGACAACGTCTTCGGTCTTCTATCTTTTGATCTTCCAACTTCAATCTTTTTGCTCCAACGACTTGTTCCATTCATCGACTTGTATCCAACGTCTTGAAAGCTTGACTCGTAGTCCCAACGAAGTCCATAGCAATCTCGGCGGTTTGTCGATGACGGTTTGTTGGTTATCAAAACCTACAACAAAAACGCAAAGTCATTAGTGCTTCGGTTTCCTGAATGCATTTTCCAACACTTCATATTATATATTATAACTTGCGTGTATGGTTGGTTTCAATGTTTGAGAGGCTGGGAATGATGAAATTTTTATTTTTGGAGGCTTAAAGTTGAAGGGTTGACCACTTTGACTTTTGTGTAAGCAGTCTCAGATTTGCATTTGCTGGTTTCAATAGGTTTATATGGTGATTCGGGACTTAGGCGTATGTCTGAATTCGTATATGGAAATTTCTAGAAGGTTTTTGGCCTATTTGGCGAAAGTTGAAAATTTGAAGGTTTGAAAAGTTCATAGGTTTGAATGGGAGTTGACTTTGATGTTATCGGACTCGAATTATTTTTTCAGGAGTTGGAATAGGTTTGTTATGTCATTTGGAACTTGTGTGCAAAATTTGAGCTGATTCCGTGTTGGTTAGACGTGGTTCGACATGAGTTTTGAAAATTGAAATTTGATTAGTTCATTAAGCTTGAATCGAGGTGTGATTTGTAGTTTATATGTTGTTTTGTGTTATTTGAGACTTCGAGTGGCTCTGTGTAATGTATTTGGAAATCTTGGTATGACTGGACGGGGTCCCGGGGACCTTAGGTGTGATTCGGGGCGGTTCCATACCATTTTCGTGATGTTTGGAGCTGTTGGTTTCTATTGCTTCAGATTTTCTTCATGATCGCGAAGGTGTTGCCGCAATAGCATAGTGTATGTTAGGAGCTGGGACTTTGTGAATCACGTTTGCAAAAATATATCGTGTTCACGAAGTGTGAGTGCTTGAAGGTCTTTGCATTCATGTGGATGTAACGCGTTATTAGGTTCTGCGTTGAGTAGTGGTAATTTTTGCTCTTGCGTTCGTGTTGATGGTCCATGTTCGCGATGCTGAAGCTGATTGTCTGGCATGATCATGTTTGGTCTGGCGCGATCGCGTGGTTGGTTCTGAGGGCGACAGTGATTTGGTGCTTCGCAATCACATGGCTGTTGGCTGCGATTGCGATGGGTGCTCCTGGAGCAGATCTATAAGTTATTATGTTTGAAGGTTTCGATGATTTTATCATATTTTAAGATTGGGAGCTCGAATTCCGGCAGTGTTTAAGGAGATTTTTTCTCACTTGGATTAGGTAAGTATTCTTGACTCAAATTTGATTATTTTTCATGATTCAACCTTTGATTTTGGCATTTGAGTGGTGAATCTAAAAGAGAAAATTGTGGGATTTTGGCAAAACATTTTTTGACCAAATGGGTTTTGAACACCGATTCAAAGTCAGATATGGATGAAACTTGTATGGTTGGACTCAGATTCGAATAGGTATTCAGATCTGTGACTTGGGTGAGGTTCCGGGAAGCGGGCAGGTTGATTTTTTGGTTGAATTTGAGTATGTGATTAAAGATTCATTTTTTATCGTTTTCATTTCTATGAAATTATTTGATATTATTGAGTTGTTTTTGGCTAGATTCGAGCCGTTCGTAGGTTGATTCGCATGAGAAGGTATTCTAGAGTATTGATTTGGCTTATTTGAGGTAAGTATCTTGCCTAACCTTGTGTGGGGGAATACTCCTTAGGAGTTGACCTTATTTGCCTACTTGTGTTATATGAAAAGCGACGTGTACACGAGGTGACGAGTGTGTATACGGGTGCTATGTGTGACTTGTAACATTACACCTTAGGCTGTTGATATGCCTTAATTTCGAGGATGTATTATATGTGAATCATGCTTAATCACTTGGTGGCTATGTGAACATGATCACTACACTTGTTTTAGCCATAGAAATGCTTTATTTGTTAAATATCCATCAACATTTTACTATTTTCATGCCCTTGTGCACCTTGTTGATACATTATGAACTCATATCCATGATAAAATTTTGGCATTATTGTTTTGTGATTATTGTGGCACATGTGGACATGTTGAGCATATTGTGTGGGTGTTGGCACAAGGTCTTTGCCGTGCTAGTGTGATATATATTGTGACATGAGGTCTTTGCCGTGCGAGCACCAGGTCTTTGCCATGAAAATGTTATTGATATTGGCACGAGGTCTTTGTCGTGCGAGTATGATTGATATTGGAACGAGATATTTGCTATACGAGTGTGATTGATATTGTCACGAGGTCTTTGCCGTGGGAGTGTGATTGGTATTATAGCACGAGGTCTTTTTCGTTCGAGTGTGACTAATAATATGGGCACGAGGTGCCATATATGTGCTTTTGTGGTTGATGAATTGTTGTTGATGCTAAACCGTTACTTGTATTGAATTGTCATCACTTGTTCTGATGAGATTATTGTTATTATTTTTCTGCTATACTTTCTGTTGCTAGTCCTTGATATATTGTAGAGGTTATTTGACTAGTAAGTATCACATGACTTAAACCTCTTCAGTACTTCACTGAGGTTAGTCTTGATACTTACTGGATACTAACCGTAGTGTACTCATACTACTCTTCTGTATCTTGCGTGCAGATCTTGGAGCTTAGCTGCAGTGGGTGACGGAGGCTATCATTGAAGATGTACCTGCTTTTTGGATATAATTACCACTTGTCCTTGGTAGCTTTGGATTAGTACTTCTATTCATATATATTCCAAACAGATGTTGTATTTATTTTTATACCAACTTTTTAAATCATAATGGCTAATGACTTGTACCACTAGTCCTTGGGATAGTTGTATCGAATTCTGTTGCAGTTTTTATTAAATATATTGTTGATCTCTTAGTTTAGTATAACTCATACCTTTTGGCTTACATAGCGGGTTGGTTACGTGCCATCACGATTTGGTGGGGTTTGGGATCACGACAAACTCTCTTTTGTTTTTCGTTAATTTAATCTTCACACAAACCTAATTCAATACGCTTGAGGTTTTACAATTATTCTTTGGATGCCAACAACTTCATTTTCTTCACTCATATCCTGAGCCTCACGATGCCACACTGCTGAGTCACGATCATAGCAACCTCTGCTACAGTATCTCTCTATATTATATTTGCATACAGTTTTCCTTGCTTGGAGCCTAGTGCTAAAACAAATTTCCTTTGGGTTTCTTCCATGATCCATTCTCGAGTATTGTTGTGTGTCCTTCTTTTTCAATCTGACCCATAAATATCAGATTTTCTTGAGGCCTGGAACATGAAGATATTTTGTAATGTCCATAGTGTTCCTAGTGAAGTCTTTATATGAACTTCATCTTTCCCAATAGTATCCAAAAGTTTTTCATCTCCTTAATAAAACTACCTGAATTTTCATGACCCAAATCCATATGACTGGCACCTGGCACACTACTTAACCCGAGCGAATCAACCCATATGATGCACCCCAACCAAATGCATGAAAACCAAAAGCCATTTGAAAATCATAAACATTTCCAAATTAAATATGAAATATATAGCATATTCAAAACCACAGATGAAGTATTTCATAAGAATGATAAAATCAAGTAAAATAATTATCCTTTCATGTATGTCGTGTACAACCCCATTATTACAACCTAAAATCATTATTTATGGAGCCTCTATACCAAATAATAGAACTAAACACTTGGGACGATTTCCAAGTGAAATAAAGTAAGAAATATCATGACAACTATCAAGAAATAAAAGTGGTGCATCACCATATACCTCGAGAAGAGAGTCATTCTAGCCGTGTATGCACTTCATGTAATATACCTTATTCTGAAACATGTAATGTAGACAGGGTCCAAGAGAGGGCCTGCGAGGGCTGAGTACATCGTCATAATACTAATAAGTGTCACAGACTCTCTCGAACTCAAGTTCCCGAGATAGAGCTTTACATAATAATATAGCCAGCATTTAATATAAAATGAGAAAAATCATATCAATTCATGTACCTTATCATTTTAAACGAAAGGGGAGTGAAATATAAACCATAATATAAAATTTTAAAATATTTTTATTAATCCACGATTTTAATTAAAGAAACAAACAAAACTATTTTAATTGCATTAAGTCCTTGAAATCACTTTCGGCTCCAAGGCCTAAATATAAAAAAATCATTCTTTACCTTTCACCAGGAGCACTATACTGACACCAACATAAGATCAAGGTCAACTAGATGATCAACCTAGTGGCATATCACGACCCAAAACCACCAACTGGTGGTGCCTAACTCAACTTTTTAGGCAAGCCAAACATAACAAAACGGATCAAAATAACAGGATTAATGAAAAACAATATATATCCACCCATAGCGCGTAGCTATATCTAATAACTCAGAAAACTAGTGCCTTAACCAAGTTTAGGTAAGATACTTACCTCAAGCAAGCCACATAAATACTCTAGAAATCCCTTCCCATGTGAATCAACCACTGGACGGCTCGAATCTAGCCAAAATAAATTAATAAAGTCAATAAAAGCTATTGGAAATAACCCAAAATAATAAAGCTATGGTCTTGATTTAGTTATGTAAAGTCAACCCTGGGCCTGCACCCTGGAACCTGACAAAACAATAAATTCAGAACACCCATTCCAATACGAGTCCAACTATACAATTTTCATTAAGTTCCGACTCCAAATTAGGGTTTAATTCTCGAATTTACACTTTAGATAGGTTTTTACCACTATCCCCGATTTTCTCACTTAGAAACACCAACCAAAAGCCAAAATCAAGGATGGAACGATGAATAATAACGAAATCTGAGCTCCCTATCTCAAAATGTGATAAAATGATTAAAACCTCAAAATAGAGTACTTAAGTGACTGCCCAGCAATACTCTGCGCGATCGCGGGACCTACTTCACGATTGTGAAGGCCAAGTCCTTGCCCAGCTGCACTCCCTTCTCCGCGAACGCGAGGCCATCCATGCGAATTCGGTGCCTTCCTTTGTTGAGCCTACGTGAATGCGGTCGCATGCACGCGAACGCGATGGTCAAAAGCATGCCATCCCCCAGTCGGCCTTCCTCTACGCGAATATGACACCCATGTCACCAACGCGAAGGCCACTACCGCCCATGCCCCACGAACGTGACCAACCCTTTGCGGAGGCGAAGAGAAAAAATCACCTGCCACCAAAACAATCTCCGCGATCGCGAAGAACATCAGAACATCAGAAAAGCAGCAGTTCCAAAATAAGGAGAAATGATTCGAAACCAATCCAAAACAAACCTGAGGCCCCCGAGATCCTATCCAATTACACCAACCAATCCCAAAATTTAACACGGACCTAGTCGAGGCCTCAAATCACAGAAAATAACCTCAAAATCATGAATCACACCTCAATTCAAACTTAGTGAACTAATCCAAATTTTCGAATTCAAAACTTACGCCAAACATGCCTAAACAACTAGACATGACCTCAAAATTTGTGCTGAGCCCTAAATGACATAACAGACCTATTCCAACTCTCGGGATAACAATACAAACCCGATATCAACAAAGTCAACTCCTAGTATACCTATGAACCTTCCAAACCTTCAACTACCTAATTTTCACCAAAAAGAGCCAAATCAACCTATGAACCTCCAAATCCAAATTCGGACACACACATAAGTCAAACCTCAGCCAATTCTTATAACATAAGCTTCCAAGAATAAAATCAAGTGTTCCAACTCCCTCCGAAACCTTCTTGGAACTAGACCAACCAACCCCTCAAGTCACAAAAAACATCAAGAGAATAGTAGAAAAGGCAATAAATAGGGAAACAAGTCTAAAATACACAAAACAACTGACCGGGTTGTTGCATGGAAAGTATCAAATACCTTACTTTCAGGTCATCTCATCGTAGTGCTGCATGAATCGACTCAACTATGCTAATATAGCATATTTTCCCTTGGGGAACTTATTCCATAAACCTAGGCTTAGCCTTGGAATGTGTCCCTACACCAGCACATGTAGTTTTATGATATCAAACTCAACATTCAAATTAATCTCGGTGGTTCTACTAGTAACTCTCAAAACATTTGATAATTTAAAACTGATTCATAGCCTAGTAGTCTCAAAGGATCTATTTTTATCAAATCCTAGCTCATGGCTAAACCAAACCATTTGAACATAATCAAATACATGTCTTTCTCATGTTAAATCTTTTAGCAATTTAACACCCATCTTTAAAAGATACAACGAGTGCTACATTAGTTAAGTTTAAAAAAAATACTTTTTCATGAAAATACATCTTTAGCACTCAAATATTGTACAATTCTTTCAAGACATAAGTTTTAGTAAAACTTATAACATTTGCCTCAAGTGTCATTATCAAGTATTTGAAAATAAAACTTCCATTTTATGAAAAACAAGATCTTTTATATGCAAAACAACTCAACACACAGTTGTGACATCCTTTCTCGCTTGTTCCCAAATGGACGGATGCACATTTATAAAAAATAACTTTCATGTATTAACTTAATGCATGAGAGAAATTTTCTTCAGAAGAGTAAGTTTTAATCAATCTATCTCGATTGGATCCACTTTCCTCAAAACATCCAACATATTCAACATATGCTCCAATATGTCCCAATATAGTCAAACTATATATTTGTAACGACTCAATCGGTCGTTTTGAGCTTTAGCATTGCGTTCGGTGGTTTGGGATCTTGAGTAGCTTCATATGATGTATCACAACTTGTTTGTACGGTTGGTTTCAATGTTCGAGAGGTTCGAGATTCGATTTGGAAGAGAAATGTTCATATTTGGAAGCTTTAAGTTAAAGAGTTGACCAAGGTTTGACTTTTGTGTAAACGGTCTCGGATTTTTGTTTGGAGGGTTCCAACAGGTTTATATGGTGATTTTGGACTTGGGCATATATCAGGAATTGAATTCGGAGGTTCCTAGGATAATTTGGCTCTTTTGCCGAAAGTTGGCAATTTGAAGGTTAAGAAATTTCATTACTTTTACCATGAGTTGGTTTTGTGGATATCAGGTTCGGATTGTTATTCTGGGACTTGTAATGGGTCTATTTTGTCATTAAAACTTGTGTGCAAAGTTTGGTTTTATTCTGAATTGATTTGGTAGGATTCGAATGAGTTCGGCGAAGTTTGAAGGTTTGAAAGCTAAGAGAGAAGTCTTGGTCTTCGATTCTTGGTTTTAATGTTATTTATGATAGTTTGAGCTTTTGGATAAGTTTGAACAATATATTTGGACTTGTTGGTATGATTGGACAGGGTCCCAAGGGGCTCGGGTGTGTTTTGGTGTCACGACCCTAACCCCGAACCCGGTCGTGATGGCGCCTCTCGTGAAGACAAGGCCAGCCAATTTAACCAAAGTCTCATTTTAAGCAGTTAATTAACATGAAAATAATATAAGCATAATTTAATAGCAATAATTCACGGAAATATAGCTAACCATAATAGAAACCATCCCGACACAGCCCAAACCGAGGTGTCACAAGTCATGAGAAACTATGGATCCTGATACAAGTCTACTAAATACAATATCTGGCACAATTGTTTGAAGAACATAGAAACAATAAGATAAGGGAGATACGGGGCTGCGGACGCTAACAACTACCTCGTAGTCTCTGAATCACTGCCTGGACAGGAGGAGTCAGCACTTCGGAGCGGAACCAACAACGCCTGAATATGCACACGTGGTGCAAGGAGTAAGGTGAGTACTTCGACCCAGTGAGTAATAAATATAAATAATGACTGAAAGTAAGAAAGCATGTAAAGCACAAGGCATCCTATAATGGAGCAGTAAAACATCATTTGAAAACAGTAAATCAGTGAGAAATAAAGTAAAATCTCCTTTCAACAGGTAAAACATGTAATTTTTCAGGTAAATAATGTGAAGTAAAAAAAAAATAGAAGATCGCCCCTCGGGCTCAGTATTAACAAATCCGCCCCTCTGGAAATATCGCAGAACAGTACCAGCCCATCGGGCTCAAATCTCAGAACAATACCAACCCCTCGGGTTATCACATGGAACAGTATCAGCCCCTCGGGCTATCACATAGTACAATATCTACCCTCGGGCTATATCTCACATCACAATGGGTACCCGCGCTCACTGGGGGTGTACAGACTCTGGGAGGGGCTCCTTACGGCCCAAGCGCAATATCAAGCCACCTCGTGGCATCAAATCTAGGCCCTCGGCCTCATATTAGTCAAGTCACCTCGTGGCGTATATAAAGTATCTCAGGTCCTCGGCCTCATATCACTTAGTATATCCTCATATCTGGCCCTCGGCCGCACTCAGTCAGAAAATCATCACAAGTCCCTCGGTCATAGTAAAACAACAGTTCTCAGCCCAAAAACATCATTAAAATATTATTTAAGTCTCAAAACTGAGTAAAAGTGGCTGAGTTGCAAAACAGTGGAAAACAGCATGACTGAGTTCAAGAAATAGGTCAAAATAGTGAGGAAACAGTGATAAAAATCCCCGAAGGGTTCAAATAATTGGCACGAAGCCCAAATATGGCAATCAACCCAAATCATGATGATAACAAATAAGTTTCAGTCAAATACGCGGTAAAAATCATCAATGGGGACGGACCAAGTCACAATCCCAGTAGTAAACGACCCCACGCTCATCATCGAGTGCGTGTCTCACCTCAATATAGCACTACGATGTACAATCCGGGGTTTCAAACCCTCAGAACATCATTTACAATCACTACTCACCTCGAACCGGCTAAATCCCTAGCCCACGACGCCATTGCCCCTCGAATTGGCCTCCACGCGCATCGAAACTATCCAAAATAAGAGCGAATACGTCGCAATATGCTGAGGGGACAAAGCCCAAGAGAAAACAATCGAAAAATACCAAAAATTCCGAAATTAGCAAAACCCGAGCCCCGAGCTCACTTCTCGAAGCTCAGAAATTTTCACATCAACGAGTTCCTTATCTCCCAACGAGTTCATACATATCAAAAGTTCTCAAATCCGACATGGTCCTCCAAATACCCAATAAGAATTTCAAAATCCCAAGCCCTATTTCTTCCATTTTTAGCAAGACTTCAATGATTTTCTAGGTGGATTTTACAATATAAACAAGTTTTAGGTCCGAAATTCTTACCTCCAATCGATTCTCCTTGAATCCCTCGTTAATTTCCTTCAAGAACCTCTAAAAATGAGCAACTATGGGTGAAAATATACCCAAAATCGCGGACAAGAAGACTTAAAAATATTCTGCCCAGGCTTCATCGAGTTGTACCTTGCGCTGTGCAGGTTGTATATCCGCTTACCATTTTCCTTTGCTGTACACCTTCTATTAAAATTCTCATAACCCCTTCTGGAAATATCCAAATGATCAAGGGTTTGAAGATTTAGAAACTAGACTCGAAGATCTTTCATTTGATAGGTTGTACACTATATAACTCTTTATATATTCCGAGATATGAGCTTCTAAAGTGCATCAGAAAATTCTGTCAAAATATTTCCACCAGCCAACTTCGATCAATCAAAGCTTTCTCATAGAATATCCAAATCATAAATGGTTTAACTTTTTGGAAACTAGAATACAAGGGCTACAACTTTCATGTTTTGTAATTCTTCTGATTCCTTATAGATTACAAGATATGAGCTTCCAAACTGGACTACTCACACTAGAAATTTTCTGGTGCACAGTTGAAGCTAAAAAAAAATCTACAATTTTTCCGAAGATGAAATAGTCTGTTTAGCCACCCAAAACTCACTCGAGGCCACTGGTACCTCAACCAAATATTCCAACATATCCATAACATCATTCAAACTTGTTCCAACCTTCGGAACATTCAAAACAATATCACAACACCAAATTCGTGTCGGATTCAAGCCTAAGAATTTCAGAATCTTCTAAATTACTCTTTTGATCAAAAACCCAACCAACCACGTCCGAATGACATGAAATTTTTCACACACATCTCAAATGACATAACGAAGCTACAGCAACTCTCGGAATTCTATTCCGACCCTCGGATCAAAATCTCACCTAACAACCGAAAATCGCCAAAATACTAACTCCACCAATTCATGCCTAATTCTACACTGGACCTCCAAAATCAATTCCGATCACACTCCTAAGTCATAAATCACCTCCCGAAACTAACCGAACCATCAAAACTCACATCCGAGCCCTCTAACTCATAAGTCAACATCTGGTTGACTTTTCCAATTTAAACCTTCTTAAAAGAGACTAAGTGTCTCATTTCTTACCAAATCTACTCCGAACGCAAACTACTCAAATCGATCACATAAAATACGGATAACAAAGCATAATGAAGCAGAAATGGGAAAAACGGAGCGGTAGCTCATGAGACGACTGGCCGGGTCGTCACATTTGGGTCATTGGTTGAAAGACTAGTTAAGTTAGGAATTGGAGTTTGACCATGGTCAACATTGAATCAAGAAGACCTCTTTTGGGTGTTTTCTGTGCGTGAACAGGTCCGTAGCATGTTTTATGATTGAAATGCATATATGGTTTGTGTCCGGGAGGTTCCGGATGAGTTTCAAGGTGGTTTCAGATCATTATTGTAGAGTTTGGAATTGCTGGTGCTGGTACTTCAAATTTGCGAACTTCTGGTCTCAATTGTGAAGACATGGCCACATTTGCAAACTTCTGGTCTCAATTGTTAATACATGGTCGCAATTGCGAACCTGTGGTCGCAATTGCGAACATCCGTAATTTCATACTTTTGGTCGCAAATGCGACATCTGCAGCTGGGTTAAGAGTTAGAATTTCAGGATTTTATAGTCATTATTTCATATTTTGAACTCTAGATTTGGTGAGGGGCGATTTTTCATGGGGATTTTCATACAAGGCAAGAAGTAATTTTTACCTATTTTGTGACTATATTTCAAGGATCTACATGGATTTCTACACAAAAAATATGGAATTTTAACGTGAAATTTGAGGTTTTGACTACACTTTAAGAAAGTATATTTAGAGGATTTGGGTACTGATTTGGACTCGGTTTTGAAATTTAATCATATATTTGGACTCGACAGGTTATGGTTCATCAGATTTTTGTTTTGGTTTTGGGTTTAGGGCACGCGAGCCCGAGGTTGACTTTTAGGGAATTCTTCAAAGTCAAGGCTTTATTGATTGAGATTACTTCCTATGGCATTGGTTGACTTTCTTGATTGATGATTGGCTAGATTTGGACCTCTTAAAGGTGATTTCTCAAGGAAATGCGATTTTGGTGCTTTGGACTAGCCTGGATGAGGTAAGTGTCTTGCCTAGCTTTGGGTGAGGGAGTTTTTCCTACTAATCGATATTGTTTGCTACATGTGGGTGTGATGTATATATGGGGGATGAGTGTATATACATGTGCCATGGATATTCATGCTCTGGATATATTCTAGCTTACGCTATGCCTTATTTGGTTGTGTATTTTACTTGATTCCATGTATTATTAAATTAATCGACTTTATGAGTGCTATAAACCATGCTAGGGAAAATGTTGAGGCTATTGGTACTTATATTGAACATGATGAGCAAATCTTGAGACTTATGTTATATTTGCCTCGAAGATAGATACACGTAGGTTATGAACACACATGCAGATTTGATCTTGTAATGTGCCTTGTTTGGGACATGAACACTCTGTAATACATATGTGATATTTTTGTATGACTACTTGGACTTGGTTTCTATACTTGATTTAAGCATAGTCATGCTTCATCCTCATTCTTGTTGTTGTAATGTCCTTATGCATTTTATTGATGGGTTATATGGATGTGCCTCTTGATGATGAAATGTTATCTTGCATTGTTGTGATAATTGTGGCATATGTGGACATGCTGTGTGGATTATTTTTAGATGCCCATGTGGCGGTATAAGGGAGGCATTTCATTTGTGATGCGCATGCAGTGAGATACGGGTGGCTAGATGCGCGTGTGACGACATACAGATGGTGTTTATTTATGCGCACGCAGCGAGATAAGGGTGACTTATGCGTGTGTAGCAATATGAGAGGAAATATTCATTGTGATACTCACACTCATGTGAAAAAATAAGGGTAGCATTGTGGGGATGTTATGTGATAGCGGG
>MCJB01048984.1:141755-152928 GCA_002018475.1 Nicotiana obtusifolia
GGGGGGGAGGGGCAATTTTTATTGATTATGCATGTGTCGTTGTACAAGAGGGGCATTCTTGTTGTGTTTATGACTTCTTTATATGAGTCATGCATTTTTACATAATTTGTTGCGCTGTTTCTAACATGCTAATATATGCCTCTGTTACTACTTGATGATTTGGTTGCCAAGATGGATTTTACCTACTTGGAGTTGTTATCTCATATTGTTGAGTTGTTGGTAGCATATCAGATTGATGAGATGAGGAAATTGTCATCATGTATAACTTTAATTGATTATTGAAAAGTTCACTTGAACGTGTTATTTGGAAATTGATACGAAATCGGATAATAATGTGGCACAAGTTTTTTGCCATGCGGGTGTGACATATGTTGTGGCACGAGATCTTTGCCATGCAAAGGTGAATGATAATGGAGGCACGAGGTGCCATATGTGCGCTATTATATTTAATGATCTGTTGTTGAAGCTGACCATTTGTTTGTATCAAATTGTTATCATTTGTTCTGTTGAGATTTTAGTTATTGTCTTCTGCTTTACTTCCTGTTGCTAGGCTTTGATATATTACACAAGTTATTTGATAAGTGAGTATATTTTGACTTAAAAAAACCTCGTCACTATTTCTCTAAGGTTAGTCAAGATACTTATTGAGTACATGTGGTTGGTTGTAGTCATACAGTACTTCTGCACCTTGCGTGCAGATTTTGGAGTTGAGTATCTGTGAAGCCAGAGCTTTACATTGGAGACGTGCCAATGTATTAGATTCTTGCTACCCTTTTTTCATGGTAGCTTAGGATTTTATTTCTGTTTATGTAACTTGGTTTCATTAAAGTATTATATGAACCCTAGAAATGGTCTTGGTTATGGTGATTTATGGGGAAGATGATGATGAATAGTGATGGGTTCACACAAATTGTTTTCTTTTGAATTTCTAATGATTTCAATAAACTCAAAAACCTGAATGATGAACAAATTAGATTTAAAAACCAAGAATTTGGCATTGGATGGATGAATTAGGATTTTAACAACCTTAAGCCCAAGTGTTAAGTAACCGAATGAATTAAATATGTTGATTATAAGTTGTTAATGACATGTACATGTTATAATATGTCACGATCCCGAAATCCCACCGATGTCGTAATGGCACCTAACCCAACCCGCTAGGTAAGCCAAACTGCATAAGTCAATTCAACACGATGAGTCATCACTACTATAAATAAAACTGCAATAGAACTTAGTACAACTACCCCGAGGACTGGTAGTACAAGTCATGAGACACTATGATTTAGATTTACAAATATGATGTGAGAAACAAATACAATATCTGTTTTCCTTGGTTGATAGTCCAAATCACATTCTATATGCTCATACACATGTCATATATGAAGAAAGAATAAGGCAATTACCTCGGGGAGGTCATTCTTGAAAAATCTCATTTCTAATGATTTTTGATTGCTTAGAGGATTTGAAGCAATCTAATTAATTTAAGCAAGTTCTAGTATTAATCTTAGTGTTATGCAATATTAATCAACACAAAAATATAGTTAGAAACTCATGTTATCTTGTAGGATGGTCTGAACTCTCTCAAAACCCTCTTTCAAGACTTAGCCAAAATATGGGAAATGAAATTTCCCATGCAAAAAGTTCTACTTATAGAACAGGGAGATGGTTGCAGCCGCAGGATCACGGTTGGAGTGACAAACCTGAAAAACTAAAGCTTCTTATTTTGACTCATGGCTACAATGCCAAAACTAAGCACTGCAATGATTACCTTGGGCAAGTATCCTATCCAAATGGCCCTTTTTCCTTCACAAAAATCCCCCTTGCAGCATGAAGAAACGCGTTTGCAGCATGAATTCCTTCAACTTTCTAACCTTCCAATGCTAATACTTTTAAGTATTCCCACGTACTTATATGAATGCATACACATCCAAATCATTGTACAAATTCTTTTATACTTTATAATTTTATCAAATCCAATATTTTGATCGAGAAATGCTAATTTTAATATCCGTTAGACCTACAAATGTAATGATATGACCGGTTGTTTTGAGCTTTAGCATTTCGTTCGGCGGTTTGATCCCTTTAGTACCTTCATATGAGGTATTATGACTTTCATGTATGGTTGGTTTGGATGTTCTTGAGGTTTGAGATTGATTGGAAGAGTGATTCTCAATTTGGAAGCTTCAAGTTGGAAGAGTTAACCAAGGTTTGACTTTTGAATAAACAACCTCAGAATTAGAATTTGATGGTTTCAATAGGTTCATATGGTTATTTTGTACTTGGGTGTATGTTTGGATTTGAATTTGGATACTCTTAGAAGGTTTTAACGCTATTTGTCGAAAGTTGGCAATTCGAAGAATTGAAAAGTTCATAGGTTTGATTGGAAGTTGCCTTTGGTGTTATCAGATTCCTATTGGGGTTTTGTGACTTTGGATAGGTTCATTTAGTTGATTAGAACTTGTGTGAAAAGTTTGGTTGTGATATGGAATGTCTAAGTGAGGCTCGAATGTGTTCTGACGCATTCGGCGAAGTTAAGATAATGATTTAGTCTCGAATCTTGGTTTCCCATATTATTTGTAGTGTTTAGAACCTTTGGTAACTTTGGATAGTGTATTTGGACTTGTTGGTATGTTCAGACGAGGTCCTAATGGGCTCGAGTGAGTTTTGGATAGTTTCGGATTATTACCGACCAAGTTGGTATTTCTGATTTTTGCTGGTGTCAGATATGCGTCACATTCGCTAAGGTAGTCTTGCGTTTGCGTAGAAGAGAATGGGCTGGAGGACCTTTTTCTTAACGTTCTCGGAAGGGAAACTATGTTCGTGAAGGGTGTTTGAGAGCTGGGAGCCTTTGTGCTTCGCGATCAGGGGATTCTAACGACGTTCACGTAAGGTGTTGGTGGTTTGGAGGCTTGGTCTTAGTGGATGTGAGAGAAGGTTTGCATTTGCGTAGAGAATGGACAGTGTGCTCCGCATTCGATGAGAGCATCTCCCATTCGCGAAGAAGGATTGGAGGATCAGTGGTGATTGTGCTTCGCATCCGCGAAGAAGGATTAGAGGGTCAATGGTGATTGTGCTTCGCGTTCGCGAAGCACAGGCCGCGAACATGATGAAGGAATTCTTGTCAAGGGTATTTAATGTCCAAAATTTCACAATTGCTCATTTCTTACTAATTTGAGATTTAGAGTTCGAGAATAGGAGATTTCGGAGACATATTTCACCCCATATATTGAGGATAAATAAGTTCCACTTGATTTTTATAATATATCATGAATTCCCTTGGATTTCTTTACCTAATACTGAAATTTTGAAGGGATATTTGGAATTTTGGCTGCACTTTAAAAGAGTGTATTTTGAGGATTTGTGTACCGCTTGGGACTCAATATTTGAAACTAATTATATATTTGGACTCTGATTTTGAAACTAGTTATGTATTTGGACTCAACATGTTATGGGTCATCAAGATTTGGTATTAGTTTCGAAGTTCGTGCATGCAGACCCGAGTTGACTTTTGTTTACGTTTTAGGAGTTCATCAAATAGCTAAGCTTTATTGTTTGGGATTGCTTCATATAGTATTGTTTGAATTCTATGAATGGTGATTGACTTAGATTTGCGTGACTGGAGGGTTAGAACGAGGTTTTGATGCGATTTGAGGTTGAAGACTAGCTAGGATGAGGTAAGTATTTTACCTAATCTTGTTGTGCCGGGATAAACCTTAGGATATGACCTTATTTGTCTAATTGGAATGTGTGAGGAACAACATATAGGCGAGGTGAAAAGCGTATATGCGAGCGCTATGCATGATTTATGGCCAGATTAGACTTTAGGGTTCTATCATGCCTTGTTTGGATCGTGTGCTTTCTATGATTCATGTTTTAGTCATTTGCATGACTAAGTGAACTTCTTGAATCATGCTAGAGATGATGTGTAGGCTTTGATTTCCTATTTGAACATGATACTCGTTATTGTACGGCGTACCCGCCTAATCTGAGCTGTAGTCGTATACCTCGCACATGCATACACCTTAGCATGTTATTTTTCTCAGTCCATGAGCAGTCTGTGTGGGTTGTTATGATTATAGCACGTGAGTTGTCCGTGCGGCTATTATGATTATTGCATGTGTCCCTGCAGAGTGTGGATAATGATCCATCCCCTATGGTCATCGTCGTTTATTTCTCGTTGATGACGTACGCGAATTGTGAAAACTGGTCAGTGTTTGGTCCTTGTGTATCTTCTCTATATGAGAAGTCCTTCGATGTATACATGATTTCTACTGTATATCTTCTCTATATGCTAGCTTCGGAATGTATACATGCCTTTTATGCATATCTTCTCTATATGTTGCTTTGATTGGTGAAATGCTTCACAGTACATATCTTCTCTATATGTCAATCCATGTAACTTGACTTGTTTATTCATGCATATCTTCTCTATGCAACTGTTGATGAGTTATTTATTTATTATCAAATGCATATCTTCCCTATATGCTGCTTTGACTGATGAAATAATTCACGGTACATATTTTCTCTATATGTCAATCTCTGTAACTTGACTTGTTTATTCATGTGTATCTTCTCTATATGTAACTGTTGACAAGTTATTTGATATATCAAATGCATACCTTTTCTATATGCTGAACTGCAGTTGGTTTCCGATACTTATGCGTATCTTCTCTATATGCTGAACTGTAGTTGGTTTACAATACTTGTGCATATCTCTCTATGTGCACCGATGGCCTTACCTATACTTCATGCTTTGATTCGATATTTTTGTTGTTTACATGCTTATGCTATTGAGCTGCTAATATTAAGTAAAGTAAGTATCTTTTGACTTAAAAACAACGTGTCATTACTTCACTGAGGTTAGTCAAGATAGCTACTGAGTACATGAAGTCGGTTATACTCATACTACACTTCTACACCTTGCATGTAGATTTCGGAGCTGGGTTGTTGTGGATGACGAAGGCTAGTATTGAGAATGTACCAGCGTTCCAGCTGCAAGCTACCACCTTGTTCGTGGTAGTTTAGGAATTATATTTTCTATTTATGTAAGTTTCAAACAGATGATGTAAACTTTCTTCATATTAGAGTTGTATTCTTATTCTTAGTCTCTCAGGGCTTGTACTACCACCCTTGGAATAACTAAATGGATTTTCGTATTCTTATACTATTAGTATTTGATGATTTCCAGTTTTGATAGAGGTATATGTTAGTTGGCTTACCTAGCAGGTCGGGTTAGGTGCCATCATGACTTGGTGGGATTTTGGGTCATGACAAGTTGGTATCAAAGCTCTAGGTTCATAGGTTCTACGGGTCATGAGCAATTGTCTAGTAGATTCTTGCTGATTGGTATGATGACGTCCATACTTATCTTCAAGAGGCAACTGGGCATCTAGGAAACTTCTCTTTCTTTCTCTTCTTATGGTGCGACTTTATTTCAGGTTGAAGTCTATATCCTTAAGTTTCTCCTGTTCGTATGTGAGATTGAACACTCAATATTAGTTGTGCACCGATGGGTTGTTATATCGTGTATGGTGTACGAGATGCATTCTTATGTTACGAGGTAGGCCCGTATGGAGGACTTGAGGCTGGATCTGGATTGAAACTTAGGCTCGGCAGATTCAGTTGTGTGAGTATGTGCTTTAGGACTCTTACATCTGGTAGTATCCCTAGAGGTGGGACTGATGGCTCTCTGAGTATGGCAAAATAGCTATGTGATGAGAACTATGTGACTGAGGACTACATTTAGATGTGGATGTGACGAGAAGGATTTTCTTGGGATGTGTAAGACTATGGATGTTTAATAATCATCTTGATGTACAATACATTCTTTAGTTGTGAGTGTGTTGATGGACCTTTTAGTTGTTCATTTATGAAATGAAGTGGATGCTTGTATCTTGTTGACGAGTGTAGACTCGAGAAAATAAATTGATAATATTGTGGTTGTAACCATGGTGAGGTCACACGAAGATGTCAATTTGAGGCTAAGCAGGTGGTTTTCTCTTGTGAGAAGGTTTGAGGATGTGCGGTTCTTATACGACCCCTATGAAGAGCTTTTTTTTTTACCTAGTGGAACTTATGTACTACAATGTGAGATTGGATCATTTGCGACATGACTATCACAAGGATGAGTATGCACTCGACAGATGAATTGGAAGGTGTGATGACTAATGCTACAAGAGCTTATGCGGAGATTCAACTGCATAATAGTGCGAGACCATGGTAGTTAAGAAGGAAGAGTATTGTGGGTTATTAGATGATGTGATTATAGCTTCAAGCCAAATGGGGAGTCTACCATCTACAATAGGATCATATGGGCATGTGTTTCTATTTCCTGGAGCCGAATATACTTATGGATGGGACATTGTTTAGGAAGGGGTTATCGAGGATGATTTGGGCAATAAATTTGCTAGATGCATTGATTAAATATACTTTATTAATGTATGAAGGTTGTGTAATGACTCAGGTTTGATATTTGTTGTGGATGTAGTGTGTAAGCAGAAAGGATTTACTCAGAGTGGATTTCTCACAAAAAAAGGTTCTAGTGGGTTCAAGGTATGGCACCTAAGGATTTTTGGATTTTGTCATGTGGCTGAGGATTTGAGATTTATTTTGGATTCTGAGAGAGACTTGGGATATATCTGCATCATTATCGGTTATGTGATGCAATTTTTGAGAGATAAAATAAATGGCTTTAGAGTCATAGAAGGTCTCTTTAGAGCGGCATCCTGGTTTGAGGTGCTGTTCGGTTCATGAGAGGGAATAAAGATGTTTATTGGTCTTAGGACAATGTGGTTTCGTGTTGGAATCATTTTTGATTGAGGGCCATAGTGTACTAGGAAAGAGAAGTGTTATCTTGAAGGTAAGTCAAGAGGATCGAAAGAAGTTGGGTTAGTTTAGCAGTGGCTTGGATCACGATAGTAATAAAAATGATCGGTTCCTTTGGTATAATATGGCTTTATAGGTGTTTTATAGCAGTACTTTCGGGTTTTGTAGTCTGCGTGACATGGTTGATTTAGAGGGATTTGGTTATGATGTTTTGGTTATGTGCATATGGGTTTCGAAGAGTTTACGATGGTGTTCACCATAACTTGAAGTTGATATGTTCTATGGGTGTAGAAAGTTTGTTGCATGTTGTGATTTTCTCCTGAATTGAGTTAAACGGAAGGTCTTAGGTTGATGGACTATTTATGAGTAGGACCATCCTACTTGTGATTCAAATTTGATAATGTGATTCTCGTAATTTTTGTATGCATGATAGATGCAGTGAGCCATGTGGGATTGATATTGAATGGACAAGGTTGCGGTTCGGTTTTGAAAGGAAGGTCATGAGTTCCAGAGAGCATGAGGGATTTCAGATGTTCAAGAGAATGCTAGCGCTATCTTGTAACACTTGAGGGGGGTGTATGTTGTAGAAAACACGTTGTGTATTGATTTGCAGATGCTTGACTAGTACTATAGGATCGCATGGTTGATAACCATTGATCTTCATATTTGCTACTCGACGCAGAAGATTTATGGGAGTATTTCTCATGAGGTGATTGTATATGCATGGTGTGGCAGTCATTTAAGTAGAAGAGTTGGAGATCAGGTTGGAGATGCTTGTATTCTTGAGATTTAGAGATTGGATCTTCTTAGAGGCAGACTATCACTTGGGTTGCGGACTGTGAACGTATGTCAAGGGTTAAACAATTGATTGTATGTGTTATGGATAGGTCACTGTTGACCTTTGGGAATGATATTTACCTATTTTGGAATGAAATCATTTTGGAGGCATATTGTTAGGCCTAAGGAGAATGTGTAGCGTACACTAGATTGGAGTTGATTACTCATCACAACATTTGCTATGGGTGTGTCATTGGGTAGAGTTGATATTATTCATGCCCTGATCTATTTCATGTATTACTCTCTTATGCTATGATGGTTTGTGAGACTATTTGATTATTCACATGTGTGTTGTGATCTCGTGTAGGCCTTTTGGCGATGTATGAGTGAGATGACTTTTGAAATACTGATTTGCTTATTGCACCTCAGTCGTGCTTACCGTTTCTATAGCGTATTACGCTATTTGTATCCCTATGGTTATGTTTATGCATTGTATGTGCTTGTTGTTGATACACATATATTTGGTGAGTACGATAATTTTGGCTCAACAAATATTCCTATGTGGATTGGTATGATGTTGGATTGGGGTGCATGCCGCAACAAAGTTGTGTTTGAATACAATTTCGTGTGCTTATTCCAATTATTTTGTTTCTCCCTAGTGGGATGGATTCATAGCATTGTGCTTTTGTGGTTGTATCTATTAGATTTATTGGATATCTCTTTTATTTGATTTTCTTTTCATTATTGGTCACATTCAAGTTTTTGCTTGTGTAGTGCACAAAATGCAATCGTATGTGGTCCTAGGTAGCATTTGGTGTGGGCTGGCAATCGAGCAACTTGAAATGGGCGAGATGAGGTTATTGGACCTGGAATTAGTGCAACTGCTTTTGGATAAGGTATTTTTGAAGGAAGCAGCCATTTGTCAGCTCAAATTTGGCAATGGTTATTGTCGGGCGAGAGAACTCCTTGACCTATTGATTTGATAGGTGGTTCTGATTTTCTTCACATTTCATTCATCATTAGAAGAGTTTCAAAGGTTGGAGACAAGGTTTTATTTGATATGAAGTATATTACTGGTACCGACTTTGGTAATGAGCAGCTATTATGGTCAAAAGATATCGCTATGAGTATATGAGTTATGCGGTACATCCTGTGGTTATATATTGGGAGTATATTTATGGCTTGATACAGCCTTTTGAAATTGATACGATCTATATATACAAGAATCATATCTTATCGGGAGTTCCAAAAGTTGGATTGGTTCTAAGGATTGCAAGCTAAGGTTGAAGGAAGAATCTTCAATCAAGATTGTTGGGATGGGCTTATAGGGATTGAGGTGACATGAGATCACCCATGGTGATGTGTATGATGAGTTATACAGTGATCTGGTAGCTTGGAAATGACTCTTGGCACGTTCGATAATGAACGTATATTTAAGTAGGGGAGAATATAACAACTCGATCGGTCATTTTGAACTTTAGCATCCTATTCGGCGGTTTGAGACTTTGAGTAGCTTCATATGACGTATTATAACTTGTTTGTATGGTTGGTTTCGATGTTTGAGAGGTTGGGGATTGATTTGGATGAGTGATTCTCAATTTGGGAGCTTTAAGTTGGAAAAGTTGACCAAGGTTTGAATTTTGAGTAAACGACCTCAGAATCAGAATTTGATAGTTTTAATATGTTCATATGGTAATTTTGGACTTAGGCGTATGTTCGGATTTGACTTTGGATGTTCCTAGAAGGTTTTGGCTTTATTTGTCGAATGTTGGCAATTGAAGAATTCCCAACCTCGGGGCCATGATAGTGCCTAACACCTACTTGCTAGGCAAGTTAACATTAGAAAACCAATTAACCATTTTAACAATTTAAAAAAGATTAACAACAATTATCAATGTTTAATAAAGTTGTAATAAATAAAATAAACCCAGAATAATACGGTCTAGTCTAATCCCAGAAATCTGGAGTCATCAGTACATCAGCAACTAGAATACTACAAGTATGGTTTGAACGAAATAAAACTGTTTGAAATAAAATAAACAATAAAGACAGGAATAGAAGGGGACTTGAGGGACTGGGAACACCAGCAACTCTACCGCAAGTCTCCGCCGTAGATATGATTCGAGCAGAAGCACCACTAGACATAAACACCAGTATCTGCACAAGAAGTGCAGAAGTGTACCACGAGTACAACCGACCCAATATATTCCGTAAGTGTCGACCCTAACCCCGACGAGGTAGTGATGAGGCTATGACAAGACACCTACTAAGATCTTGTGCAGATATGTACATAAAGCAACAAAAATAACAAATAGGGCATTTATCATAATAATGGGAAGGAACATGTAGAAAGCAAAGCACGATAAGAATGGAAAGTACCAAATCACCAAGTAACTTCTTAAAAAATGAACGACAATGCAACCAAATAAATGATAATAAGAAATCAGGTGCACGACATCACACTTCGTGCTTCAATCCTCACAATCTCTCAAATAAATGATAATATATGCAAATAAGACACGACAAGACCCTTCATGCTTTTCAACTCTTCCTCGGCTAGAAACAATAATAACCAAGGTACCAATGCAAGGTGGGAAATAAATTTTACTTCAATTATAGTGTTATGATGAACAAACTCAACTTTCAATATTCGATAACTTCAAAATAAACAATAAATACGAAGGCAATCAATTAGAGAAATAATAATCTAAAAAGCATAGAAAACATAGTCAATGCAACAATATAATACAATAAAATAATTCCACCCGCATGCTTTTACCCAAAGACAATGTATATATACTCGTCACCTTACATATACGCCGTCCCCACAATTAAATTACGTAGCAAATAGACCAACAAGTTCTAATTCCCTCAAGTCAAAGTTAACCACGATACTTACCTCACTCTGCAACCAAATTAATGCTCAACCACGACTTTTTCTTTAGAATTAGCCTCAAAACCAATCAAATCTAGCCAAATATAGTTTAAATAATTCAAAATTAGCTTTAGAAACTACTCACGTGTGAAAAAGATTCAATCTTTAATGAATTTGGAAAAAGTAAAACAAAAGTCAACCCCGGGCTTGCTAGGTCAACACTTGAGATTCAGACCAAAACCCGATTACCCATTCACCCCTGAGCCCCGTTATGTGATTGTTTCGTAATCTGACCTCAATTTGAGGTCTAAATTTTAATTTTTTAGAATCCTTAAATTCTTTCCAAATTCCTAATTTCTACCATGAAAATCCTAGATTAAAGGTTAAAATTACTAGGTGATTATGAAAATATATCAAAACTAGTTAAAAATTACTAACCAATGAAGTTTGGATGAAAAACCTCCTCAAAATCGCCTCTAGGCCGAGCTCTAGCTTTCAAAAATGGTGAAAAGTAACCAAATCCTAATTTTAAGCTTTTAAATAGCTGCGCGTCAGCTGTTTTTCGCATTCGCGAAGCACCTGACGTGTTTGCGAAGAGCACTAGCCAAAAGGCCTACTCATTCGCGAGTCCTGCTTCACGTTTGCAATCCACCAGCCGCATTCGCGAAGAAGGACCATCCAGTCCCCCCCCCCCCC